>PVKU01005555.1:106652-121178 GCA_004027475.1 Anoura caudifer | reverse complement strand
TAAACAGGGGTGATGTCACTGGTTGATAACATCCATCATTTATATATTTCAACAGCTTGCTGGGCTCTGCAGGGGAGGGTTTCAAGTTGGGCAATGATAATAACAGCTAATTGTTGGGCAAGGGAGGGGCATTTGGGATTTGGGATTATAAATAACATATTCTAATATTGGCATTAGAAGGTTTAACTGTCCAATTATCTCTTCCATCTGGCTGAGATGAGACAAGACATTAAAATAAAGGAATAATTGTGAACATTTGGTTAAAATAGTTAAACAAGGAGGCCATTAGACTGCAGTGGTTCTAATGCCTGGGTAAACTTACATAAGCAAATTGAAACCTAAGCCAGAGTCAACCTATTTGAATTAGAGAAAATGAAACTTAAGAACTAATCACAGCCTTGGTCAGGTGGTTCAGTTGGTTGGAGTGTTGTCCCATACACCAAAAGGCTTCAGGTTCCATCTCTGGTCAAGGCGCATGCCTAGGTTTTGGGTTCAATCCCCGGTTGGTCAGGGTGCATATAAGAAGCAATTGATCAATGTTTCTTTCTCACATAGATGTTTACTCTTCCTTCCTCTCTCTCTTTAAAAAAGCAAGGAAAACACATCCTTGGGTTAGGATTGAAAGAAAAAACTACTAATCACAAACTACCAACTGGGCTTTTCCAAATAAGGCAATCGCTTAAGCTGTAGCCAATCAAATACTTTCTTTGATATGCTTCCACGTGTTAGCTATAAGAAAACTTTCCCTGAGTTCCTGGCAGTGGAGTGTTTAATTTGGGGCTGCCTGATTTCAATCTATGTCTGTGCAATAAAATTCAAAATTTTAATGTAACTCAGTTTATTTTTTAACAGTTCATTGAGTGCTTTCCATGAGGTAGACCTAGTTCTGTAAAAGCATGATTCTCTAATGGTTAAGCTCAATTCTCACAGGAGTAGATCCTGAGCACATAGATAATTTAACACAAGTGGAAATAAATCAAGACCATTCAAAGGAGAACTTGTGTTCCAGCAAGGGAGTCAGCCACCATCAGTTGTATTTGGTAGAAACTCAAAGGCAATCAGAGAGAGGGGAAGCTTTATAGGCCTACCTTGCAGACAAATGTGGTTCCATTCCAGACCACCAGAACAAGCAAGTATGGCAATAAAATGAGTTGTAATTTTTTTTTTTTTTGCTGGTTGTGGGTCTTGGCTTCAATATATAAAAAATACAACTGCAAAGTGTGAAAAAGTGAAGAAGACAAAGTATGTCTATATAGTGAGGATAAAATGGGGAATTCTCCTGGTATGTTGTGATTAAAGGTTGTTGGTAGGGGAAGTTGGAGGTGAAAAACTGGAAATGAAGCATCGGTGTGATTGGTTTGGGGAGCATATTTGGTTTTCTCTAGTTAGTCCTGGTGTGTTTATATTTATGTGTGTGTTGGAGTGTATATGTCTAAAATAGGGAAATTGGCAGCCTTTGAGCAAATTCTGACCATTCTGAGCTGATTGTCTCAAAGGTTGTGGCTTGGTTTCTTATGTGGATCAGAGTTTTATTTATGTTCTACTCTATAAATAAATAGACCATATTTATGTCCATTTGTCCATTAAGTCTCTCACTCGTTGAAAAGATAGCCAGCAGAAAGATAGAACTGATTTTACAAGGGTATGAGGCACTGGAATTTACATAATCCTGGAGAAAGTAATGATGAAATAAAAATTGATACAATACTGGCTCATGTTTCTTGATTTTTAACCTTTAAGATTTTTTTTGGGGGGGGGGTATTTGATATCTGCTCCTCCTTACACCTTGTCAGGTTTTTACCAGTCAATCTCTGGCTTTATTGGGTTGTAAAACCTCTGGACCCTACTAAATTGTCACATTTCCTGAGGGTGTCAGGTGAACATCAAGTAGGTTTATTACAAAATCTTCTAGAATGAAACCAATTTTAAAAAGCCACACAATCAGTTTTTGGGTTTTATTTTCAAATTCTGAGTAAAAATTTATCATCTCATTTAATCTTTGTAAGTCTAATGCGATTGTGGTAGTACATTTATTGTGGTAGTACAATTATCCCCGATGAGAAAACCAAAACAGGTTAAGTGACTCGAGAAGTAACCAGTACTAAGTAATTAAAAGACAGCTACAGAATAGTTCAGCACTAGCTATGCTTACACCTTGGATTATGAGTGAGGAAAGGACACAGAACTCTGACACACTCCAGTACATTGCAGGCTGTGGGCAAGGCCAAATACTCTTTGCTACCCCTTTATTTTGCTTCCGAATTCGAAATCCTTTTCTGAGGGAGTTCACAGGTGCGGTGTAAAGTGTTCACACGTGTGCTGGTTGGGAATTCAGAAACAGCTTCACTCTAAGATTTGCTTTCGCTGGCTGTGCTATTTTGAGCAGTCATTTAGATTTCCTGGGCTTCCTGTTTCTTCGATTGAAACAGCTGAACTAATGTTCTTTGAAGTTCAGATGCTGGTAACTGGTAGACAATAACTTGAAAAACTGCGTCGCCACTTGAGTTAAACAGATTGCAGAGCAGCTGGAGGAGGATCTGGTAGTTTCACATTCTGCAGTGGAAAGATTTCTTTCATCTTGGCGGCTGCTACTCGCCTCGCACCTGCCTGGGGTTCTCCGTCCCGCCCCAGCTGTTCTCCCGTTGTCATGGAGATTTGGAACGCTCCAGCTGGCTGATTTTCCTCCTGCTGTACGCCTAGCGGAGCACGTGATGACGCACGCGCTCTCTAAGAGGCAACGGCGCCGCGGTGGCTGCCGGGATTGAGGCTTTAGCAACCTGATCAGGAAGTGGCGGGCGGGGCTCCTGGTTGAGTGGCTCCCTCCTTTGCTACCGCCACTACCAGTGCTGAGACCCCAGCCTGGCGGGACAGCGCTGGCTGTGCGTTTGGGCGGACGCCGGCGCTGACCAGGAGCAGGAAGCGGCAGCCACGCGGGCGTGAGTGGCTGGCGGAGGCGGAGGTGCAGGGAGGCGGCGTCGGGTCGCGTGGGGCGGCCCTCCTCGCTCAGGTAGGGGCTGCGGCCGCCGGGTGAGGGGCGCGGAGCTCCGGCCTGTTGTTCTTCGCCACCGCCTCTTCCCAAGGGGCGAGCGCGTTTTCCACCCCTAGGAAGGCCGGGACCGCCGCTCTCTGCGCGAAACGCTTACACACGGTAACAACTTCTTGGGAGCATTGTCTCTTAGGCCGGCGGTTTATTGAACAAACTTGTGGGTTGGAAAGGGGAAATTCGCAGTTGCAGAGCCTCTTCCCTAGCCCCCAAGTTTATGCTAGCAGTAGCCGAGTTAAACTGTGGAGTTGGGGTGGTTCCTACCGACTAAAGGCTGTGATTTAGATGCTCGTTCATGGACTGTCTCTCTGTGTATGTGTGTTTTAAAGGTAGCTTTTGGACACCTAGTTCGTAATGATTTCTAAACTTCAGTTAGAATAGTTTTGTTTTCTGCAAAGCTGAAGCCCATTTCCAAAACGGAACGCTGCGGTACATTCTTTTCTCATCTGTAGATTTTTGTCGTTTACGATGTAAGCAGTCTCTTTTCAGCCTGCTACCTGTTCATAGCATGTTCTTAGGTGCTAGTGGCACCTCTGAGGCGTAGGCAGCGAAAGAGAAAAGTAGGGAGGTTGAAAAGTCGAACGATCTATTGGAAAGAATGTGGAGTCAGAAGATTGTGACTTAATTTGGGGTTCTTAGTGTCCATCCGTGACACGTGGACACGTGAACTCTGAGTTGTGGTATTTTATAGTGTAAAACGGACAGGGTGATGTGTCCTGTCTACCCCACCTGTGAAACTGCAAATATTGAGGGGTCTCCTGAGGAGGAGGAAAAAGTCGGAGCATGCCCTGGTGGTAGACGTTAAGCTTTCTGCTCTGGGTGCCTTTGAACGTTATCAGTACCGGGAGCACTGATTTAGGTAGGAGTTAGGATAATTTGGGTTCTGATCCAAGTACTTCCAGCTGTTGTGACCTTACCATAACCCTTCAATTCAGATTTTTACATATTAAAAGAGGAGTAAAATGGATAACTTTTAGCTCATAAAGTTGAAAGTCAAATGTTGTAACCACTTAGGTTTTTTGTAAATTGTAAGGCTTTTGATTTAAGTTTGTATTAAAATCATGGTTAAAAGCCTGGGTTAATTACCTCTCTTCACCAGGTGAAATAAACAGATGTTTCCTGTTCAGGCATGTTGGCCCCACCTTATCATTTGTGAATTCTCCTTTCTGTTCTCACACTTTCCCTCCCCCCAGGGTGGTCTCTTATCTTCCTCACCACAGTATAATCATTGCTATTTCTTTTCAGAGCCAACTCAAAATAGCAATACCCAAATAACATTTGTATAGCTTTTTACTACTTAAAAAAATGACTTTCTCATTTTTTTCTTACAGTTGAGCTAGATGTAGATAGCATTGGTAGTATCTTCATTTTAACATGATAAAATTGGATTTAGGGGGCTCTAGAGGATTGTCTAGGATCATGTTGCTCTTAGGGATTAGAATTGAGGGGAGAAGATGGGTCTTTGATGTAAGGTCCTGTGCCAGTGATACTTCCTTTCTTACTTAACTGAAGTTTACTCTGGGTATTTCTTACCAGTGCTTATATTTTTAACTTTAAACCCTCTTAAGTCACATTGTATTTATTCATTGTTAAGTGGGTTGCTCGGTGCTTTCAGGTTCTCAAATGTAAGCCTATTGAAGGCAAGGAGTTATTTTCCAGAACCTTGCAGAACTTGGAGGTCAGTGCCTCACAAACATAGGACATTTAATAAAGGCTTGTAAAACCAGTAACAATGAGGCTAGGGCAATTTAAAGATGTTTTTCCGTTCATTATTCATTTAACAAATATTTATTGCGCTACCTTGTGCTTTAAGGCTTTCAAAGTATAAAGTAGTCTTTTTTCTCTGGGCCTTCCTACCTGGCTTATGAATACTAGTCTTAACACTGCAGAAATCATTTACGTAGTCAGCTTTGAGCTTCCAAGCTCATAGCTATGGAATCCTAGGGAGAGCTGAGACAAGAGAGGAACATTTAAAAATACTTGTTGAAAGTATTGAAATTGCTTCCCTGGTTGTATTGAAATTGCTTACAATTGTAGAGTTTTAGAACTGGGGGAAAAACTGGAAGAGGTTTAGTGTCACTTCTGTCCAAATCAGGAATGAGTAACATTCTGTAGATATTTCTAACAAATGTTAATCCACCCTTTTCATCACATAATGATAGCGAGTTGACCACTTTTAAAATACACCTTTTTATTTGCAAGCAATTCTGATGGTTTTCCCTCTCTTTTTTGGTTGTTCTTGTGAGCCTACATCTTAAATCTGCCTTCTAATTTCTGTTCAGTATTCTTGATGTTGTTTTTAGAGCAGTGTTGTCCGATAGAAATAAAATGTGAGCTGTAAGTGTGAGCCACACATGTAATTTAAATTTTTCTAGTAGCTATAGTTTTTAAAAAGTTTAAAAAATTAGGGGGAATTAATTTTAATATTTTACTTAATCCAGTATATCCAAAATGTCACATCAAAATACAATCAATTTAAAAATATGTCATTAGTAACTTTATAAGTTCTTTTCTGTGTACTGAGTCTTTAAAATCCGATGTACATTTTACACGTAGAATACATCTCAACTCCAGCCCCATTTCAGGTGCTCAGTAGGCACATGTGGCCAGTGGCCACTGTACTGGACAGTGCAGTTCTAGAGCTCTAGAGAATAATTCTCTTTACTAGCGCCTGGCACAGTGCTTGGCATGAAATAGGCACTAAGTAAATACTTTTTGAGTGAATGAGTGACTAAATACAAGTGTTAGATAAGTAGTAACAGAAGGTAATTTTGTTTGGGGAGTAACTCTTACTGAGACCTATGAATTTAGCATATAGGTTTGAATTTAGCATAGAGGAATCTGTATTAAAGATACTTATCTTTGCAGCATTATGGATCCAAGCCTTTTGAGAGAACGGGAGCTGTTCAAAAAGCGAGCTCTTTCCACTCCTGTCGTAGAAAAACGTTTAGTATCTTCTGAGTCATCAACATCATCATCAAAGAAGAAGAAAGCAAAACTAGAACATGGAGGATCATCAGGCTCTAAACAAAATTCTGGTTAGTAAAATTGACTAGCACTGTTTTTATGTTTTTAGAAAACCATTTAGTAATGGCAAGTTTATTTTTCAGTTCAACATTCATATTGATTGGGTACTTGAAGTATAAAGGATGGAATGATGAGAGAATTTTTTTTAAAATTTTTATTTATTTTTAGAGAGGTGAATGAAGGGAGAAAGAAAGTTAGAAAAACATCAGTGTGTGCTTACCTCTTGTGCGCCCCCTACTGGGGACCTGGCCCACAACCCAGGTATGTCGGAATCGAACTGGTGACTGGTTTGCAGACAGGCGCTCAGTCCACTGAGCCACCAGCCAGGGCTGATGAGAGAATTTTTTGCTCTTAAGATGTTAATAGTCTTATATTGTAATTAGAATTTAGGTTATTATCTTTAAAAAATAACTTAATTGAGGTTTAATTTCTATACCAATGCAGTTCACTGTTGTTTTTTTTTTTTAGGTGTACAATGAAAAACTTCTAGTAAGTTTATGGTTGTACAGCTATTAGCACAATCCAGTTTCAGAACATTTTTGTCAACTTCAAAACATGCCTGGTGCCCATTTGCTGAGGCTCCTTTTTCCCCTACCCCAGCCTTATGTAACCAATAATCTACTTTCTGTCTCTGTGTATTCACCTTTTCTGGACATTTCATATAAGTAGAATTGGATAATATGTGGTCTTTAGTGTGTGAGTTCTTTTTTACTTAGCATCTGTTGATATGATCATGTTCTTCTTGTTCTAATAACATAGTATATTACATTAGTTGATTTTCAGATGTTAAACCAACTTCGCATTCTTGGAATAAATCCTTCTTGGTCATGGTATATAATCCTTTTTGTTGTTGTTGTTGTGGGATTCATTTTGCTATATGTTGTCCAGGATTTATTCGCTTTGTAGCATGTATCAGTACTTCATTCCATCTTATTGCTGAAGAGTATTCCATTGTATGGATACACCACAACTTACCTCTTCACCAGTTAATAGATGTTTGTATTCCTTCCACTTTTTATCTATTATGAATGATGCTGCTATGAACATTCCTGTGCAAGTCTGTGTGTGGACATCTTTTTTTTTTCCCCCCCCTTGTAAAGAGACCTAAGAGTAGACTTTCTGGATCATCTGGTAAATTTATGTTTAACTTTTTAAGAAACTACCAAAATGTCCACACCATTTTACATTCTCAACATCAATGAATGAAGGTTCCATTTTCCTTATTCTTGTCAAGACTTTATTCCTGTCTTTCTGATCATAGCCATTCTAGTGGATGTGAAGTGGTGTTTTGGTTTTAATATGCAATTCCCTAATAATTAATGATGTTGGATGTCATTCTTGGGCTTATTGACCATTCGTATGTCTTTGGTGAAATAGTTGTTCACATTTTTTGCCCACTTAAAAAATACTGAGTTGTCGTCTTCCTGTTGATTTGTAAGAGTTCTTTATATATTTGGATACAATTTCTTGATCCAATATCACTGTGCTCTTGGTGTTTTACCTAAGAAATCTTTGCCTAACCCAAGGTCATAAAAATTTACTTTGTTTTTTTTCTAAGAGTTTGTAGTTTTAACTCTTACATTAGGTTTATGATAAATTTGAGTTGATTTTTTGGTTTAGCATAAGGATCTGATAAATTCATCTCTTTGCATGTGGTTATTCAGTTGTCCCTGTAATATTTCTTGGAATGACTGTCTTCCCCATTGACTTGTCTTGGTTGCACCCTTACTGACTAGAAGTTGATTATAAATGAGTTTATTTCTGGCATCTCAAAGTGTGGTTCTCTTGACTCATGTGCCCTTCCTTAGGACAGTACCACATTCTTTTGATAATTGTACCATTGTAGTAAAGGTTTGAAATTAGGAAGTTTAAGTCCTTCAATTTTGTTTTTTCAAAATCCATGTACATTTTAGAATCAGCTCATCAGTTCACATTGGTAAAAGAGCCAGCTCTGATTTTGATAGGTATTGCATTGACTGTACATCAGTTTGGGGAGAATTGCTACCTTAACAACATTAAATCTTGGAATTGATGAGCAGGAATATCCTTCCATTTATTCAGGTTTTTATGTATAAATCTTACATTTATTTTGTTAAATTTATTCCTAAGTATTTTTGATACTGTTGTCAAGAATTTTTTTCTTAATTTGATTTTTGAAATATTCATTTCTGGTACATGAAAATACAAGATTCTTGTCTGTTGATCTTGTATTCTACAACTTTACTGAACTTGTTTATTTCTGGTTTTTGTGTGGATACCTTAAGATTTTCTATTGGGTTGGCCAAAAAATTTATTTATTTTTTTGTATGATGACTCTAATAATGCTTAGTTGTCTTTAACTTCATTCAAAACAATTTTGTACCTAGCAATTCCACTGCTGGTATTATATCCTAAGAACCCTGAAACATCAATCCATAAGAACCTGTGCACCCCAATGTTCATAGCAGCACAATTCATAATAGCCAAGTGCTGGAAGCAACCTAAGCGCCTGTCAGTAAATGAATGCATCAAAAACTATGGTACATTTACACAATGAAATACTACACAGCAGGAAGAAAGAAGGATCTCCTACTCTTTGCGACAGCGTGGATGGAGCTGGAGAACATTATGCTAAGTGAGGTAAGTCAGGTGGTAAAAGACAAATACCATATGATCTCACCTGTAAGTGGAACCTAATCAACAAAACAACAAGCAAGCAAAATATACCCAGAGACATTGAAATAAAGAACAATCTGACAGTAACCAGAGGGGAGGTGGGAGGGGGTAATGGGGGGAAGGGGTGAAGGGTTTTGAAGGAACAACTATAAAGGACACATGGACAAAATCAAGGGAGGGTGGAATCAGAGCAGAGAGGTGGGGATGGCTCTGGTGGGGGGTAAATGCAGATAACTGTACTTGAACAACAATAAAATAATTAAAAAACAATTTTATTAGATTGTGACAATTGTCATATCAGTGTGCCCTTTAAAAAATACCAAATTGGTGAGTTTTTGTGCAGCCATTTTAATATTGAAGATGGAAGAAGATACGTAACATTTTCAGTGAAGTATGCCTTATTATTTCCAGAAAGGTAAAAATGCAACTGAAACAAACAAAGATTTGTGCAGTGTATGGAGAAGCTGCTGTGACTGATCAAATGTGTCAAAAGTGGTTTGCAAAGTTTCTTGGTACTGTTGACATTTTGGCCAAATAATTCTTTGCTGTGGGGCTGTCTTATGCATTGGAAGATATTTAGCAGCACCCTTGTCCTCTACCTACTGGAAGGCAATAATGGGAGATAGCCAACCTGCTCAAATATCCGTATCAATAAAATCATTGGTGAAAACGAAAAATGTGTCTTTTATTTTATAGAAAAAACTAAACTAACTTTTTGGCCAACCCAATATGTGCAAGATTGTCATCAATAAAGACAGTTTTCTTCTTTCTCACATGAATGCCTTCTATTTTCTTGTCTGGACTAGCAAGTATAATGTTGAATAGAGGTAATGAGAGTGGGCATCTTTGCCTTGTTTCTGATCTTGCAGGAAAAGCATTCAGTCTTTCACCATTATGTATGATGTTAGCTAGTCTTTTCATCAAAGTAGGCCTATCATTCCTATTAGCACATGCCTTAGGATTGATCATCTCTTATTCCAATGAAACTTACTTTGAATTATGATTTATGGGAAACAATTTTAGGAACTGCTTTAAACATTAGTGGAGACCCACTTTAAGACCTCATCTGTTTGCTCCAAAATCTCAATGGCTTAAAACAACAAAGGTTTTGGTTTTTTTTCTCTTTCTTACCACACATTTATCCATGTTGGCAGGGGTCTAAACTTAATTACAGTCACTCAAAGGACCCAGGCTGATAGAGTAGTGATTTTTCAAATGTTGGTTTCAGTGCTAAAGGGAAAGGGACCTCTGGAAGATCTTGTCTGGTAATTAAATGCTCTGGCCTGGAGGTGACACACACATCACTTCCTCTCAGGACTTACTGGCCATAAGGCTGTACTGAGCCACAAGTGGTTCCATATGCTCAGAAAGAGGAGAGCTGCATGTATATTGGGTGTAAATGCTGAGGACTACCTTATGACCCTAATTCGGTTCAGTATCATTGGATAGCACCACTAGGTGCTTACCAGGGCTCCTGGTTTAGCTCCCATTCTCTGTGTAGCAGTCAGTGATTTTTCTATTCATAAATCTGATGACATCTCACTGCTTTTCAGATCAAGTCCATCTCTTCCTGTAGCTTACATGCCCTACCTGATCTAGTCTGCACTTACTTTTGTGCCACCTCCCTATTTCCTTGCCCTGTCGTCTAATGATACTGACTTGTAGCTCCTCGAACATGCTTTACTTTCTTGCCTTTGCTCATACTATTTCCTCTTCCTGGAACATTTCTTTCTTACCTACTTCCCTCTTCCCTTTGGCTGACACCTCTTAGGTTTCAGCTTAAAAGTCATATTATTTCTACTTTTCAGTTTTAATTGAGTTCTTAGCCCAGGGGTGTCCAACCTGTGGCCTGTGGGCCTCAGGCAGCCTAGGATGGCTGTGAATGTGGCCCAACACAAAATCGTAAGTTTACTTAAAACATTATGAGATTTTTTTTGTGTGTGTGATTACGTGTTGCAGTGTATTTAATGTGTGGCCCAGAGACGCCAAAAGGTAGTGCTCACCATTTCTGACAAGGCTACTGTGTGCCATTTTAATTGCATGATTACTTGTTTGCTATTGTAACCTGAACCCTCGCACATAGAAACACTCACTACTTATTTGTAGTGAGTGCTTCTAAAGAAATTAAGGATACAGTAGGGAAAAGTTGATAGTGTACATTATCAGATAATCTAGTTATCAGAGAATCTATGTGCTTTCCATCTATGGCAAAGACCCCAAAGTTTACTGTTTAGGAAAATGTGCATTTTTTAAAAGATTTTATTTATTCATTTCTAGAGATGAGGGAGAAAGAGAAACCTCAATGTGTGGTTGCCTCTCATGCATCTCCCACTGGGGACCTGGCCTACAACCCAGGCATGTGCCTTGATAGGGAATCAAACCAGCGACCCTCCGACCCTCTGGCTTGTAGGCCCATGCTCCAGCCAAGGCAAAAATATAGTTTTAACAGTGCTCAGAATAGTTCCTGGTTACCAAAGTATTTTGAATACCTAGGTTTCATAAGTCCTTTGAAAGTTTGTTATGTTACTTGTGCTTGTTTCTAATTTTAGAAGAAAATATAAAAAATATTTTGTGGAAAAGCTTCAGATTGGCAATTACGGTACTCTAAATTGAAAATAGTATTTATTTTTCACTTCACATATCAAATTTTTTCTATTTTGTCATTTTTCATTAGTTTATTTGTGGAGGTGTCACATTTAAAGCTGTTGTTTCCAATTTTTTATTTTTAGTAATGCTATTATAAACATCTTTGTATCTTGGGTTTTTTTCTTCTTTTTAATTAATTTCTCAATAAATTTTCAGGAGTGACATTTCTGGCCTAAGGGCAGTTGTAGTGTAGCGGTTAAGGGCATGCTTTGGTTTGCTCATGGGTGGTAGCAAAATAGTATTAGGGTTATATAGTGTAATATCTGTATAGCCCTTGGAATTCCAAGAAATAAAACTGCCATATTTCTTAACAGGTGTTGAGTGGTCCTATCTTTTGACTTTTTTTTTTTCCCCAATCTCTTCTAGATGAGGTAGCTTAGCCCTTCAGAATATGAATGTGAGAAGCAGAATGAAAGCACAAGCTCACCAACTGTAATATAGGGGGTGTATGAGTTTGAATACCATGTATTTCAGCAGTCCATTTAATGAAAATTTTACGCTAATATACTTGTGACTTATCTGAGTATTTGAGACTTTTCACAGTAACCCTACAAAACTTAAATCTTTAAAAATGTATAAGTTGTCTTCAACAAACTAGAAAATACTGCTTTTTAATAAGTAGAAATTTTAATATTTAAATGGAAGTATTTTACTTTGGATTTAAAGAAGCATTTTAAATAGCATTTTTATTGCCAAAACACATGTAGATATAGTATAACTCTATTTTTTGGTCCACATGATTTGTTTACGTATAAGTTATTTTGGCATCATTAACCTTGCTTATGTTTTCCATATTTTACCCCTTTTTACCATAAGTTTTACCTTTACCGTAAACTTTACCATAAGTGTACCTTTTGCTACTTAATATTGAACTCTAGGAATCTTTTAATTTTTTTTTTTCCACCCTCACCAGAGGACATTTGGTTTTCATTGTTTTCAGAGAGAGGAAGGGAGAAAGAGTGATAGGCAAACATTGATCGGTTGTCTTTCATATGCTCCTGAACCAGGGATAGAACCTGCAACACAGGCATGTATGCTGACTGGGAACCAAGTCCCAAACTGTTTGGTTACAGGGCGATGCTCCAACCAACTGAGCCACACTGGTAGGACTAACTTCTAGGAATCTTTTATCTACTTTTTGAAGTGTCATCTTAAAGAGATTGGTAAATTATTCACATTTATGAAGTTTTACTGTATTTTTAGTGAATGGGATACACACACAGAAAGTACATATTTAACTTGATTTTCTCTTCTAGTAGAAATCTTTTAATCATTCAAAGTCAGTCAATTTTGTAATAACAGTTGGCCTCAGAAAAAATTTTATTCTCAGAAGTTAAAGGCAGTCTTCAAAGAAAGATTTTGTTCATCTTGTGTAGAGCGCTAGACCACTTCAGTTTCACGTTTTCTGATGTTGTCCATCATACTTCTAAGAGGGTTAGGTTCATTTTTCAAATCTTTTACAGTTTTGTTTTTTACACAGCAGCAGCAGTCAAGGACTTCATAAAGGAAAGCCAGCACCACTAAAGATACCACTGTAAATATAAATAAAAGGAGAATGACAAAGCAGGCAGTGTTCCAGTTATCATGGAAAGGGTAAATTTTTTGAACTTGAAAACCGAGATACTGATAAACAGATGTAGTGGTTTCATTCCAGAGGCTGGAGCTCAGGGAGGCCATTCTTAGAGATTTCACTTCTTGTATCGCTCTTTTGAATCTGAAAAGGTAGAAAGTGAATATATGTAATCAAACTTTGTAGATTTGTCAATTCAAATCTCAGTGCTAAGATTTATTAGCAACTTGAGTCTTCCTTATTTTCTGCCAGAGTTAGTGACTAAATATTATTAATTTTTTAATTAATTTAAAAACACATTAATGGAATTAATGTTTTTTCCTAATTCTATGCAAATGTACTCTGTTAAACCATACCATATATTTTTGTGTATATCATTTGCTAGACGAATGTGTATGTTTAAGATTCTTACACAGAAACTAACTGCTAATGGAAGGGGGGAAAGCAGCTGAATTGGTTTAAAATTTGACTAAAGCAGTGGTCAGTGAGGTATTATCTACAAGGATCTTTGCATTTCAAGGTCATGTTTTTCAAAATGCCCTTGTGGATCCTCTCACCTTCTTGGTTCAGTGTATTTTTGGCTCCTAGTTCCGCTCCTTTAAACTTCGAGTTCTGGGACCTGAATCTGGAAATAGTGGCTGAGTGGAAAAATAGTAGAGAAAGTCAAATTAAGTTGCCTGTGAAGGGACCGTAATCATAGGATTTTTTTTGTTATGTATATGATAGTCTAAATGATTCATACACCTAAATGACCTGTAGATGTGAATATTTTAAACATCAGGCAAATTCAGTGCCCCAAAGTTGTTACTTTGAAAATCATTCCATTTCATAAAATTAGCCAGTGAGTTAAAGTTTCAGTATTCTTGCATTAACTTTTGCACTTGTTAACCTGATAACTTGTTAGGCCTTAAATGGGATGGACGGTAAGGATTAAAGATAATAAATGAATTTTTATTATCTTGATTTTTCAAACATATCTTTTAAGCTTATTTTTAAAACTTAGAAAATACCTATAAAGTAAGACAATTTTTGAAATGAGAAAAAAAAATCCCACTTCTTTAATTCAATGACTTTTTCCGTTGCTTTTTTAATGAGAGAAATGACTTTGCATGCTTTTCCCCTCTATGTAGTTGTAAATTATTTTAAATTTATTCTTCTAAACAAAGGTTTATTGATTATCGAATATGCACTGAAAATTTTCCTAAGTGCTGGAGATAACTTGTCTGTGAGAGTATGTTTTATCTAAAGAAAATTTCAAGGAAGGGCAGAAGTAGAAGAGCGTAATGGAAACCCCCATGTGCTCATACTGCAGCCTCATTTATGAACTCTTGGCCAGTCTATAGCTCTACCCAGTGCTGCACTGACTGTTTTGAAGCAAATCCCAGACATTATATTATTTCTTCTAGAAATATTCAGTATATCTTAAAAGGTGAGGACTCTGTTTTTGGACATAACCACAATATTATTTTCACATTAAAAAGATTAAAAAATGGCCTAAAAACCAAAGCCATACAATATAATTCCTTTAGATTTCTTTATAGATAAAATTTTACAACTTTGGGTTGATAAATTGATTTTTCTGAAG
>PVKU01005555.1:94275-106552 GCA_004027475.1 Anoura caudifer | reverse complement strand
TTTAAGAATTTTTCAGTTTTTCCGTGCTTGGTGAGACCCTTCATCTTGAAACGAGGGATAGCAGACCAATGGACAATAATTCAATCAATTGCTTCTGTTCTGGAACATACAAAAATCCATTGGCTGTAACACAGGTGTTGTTACATTAATTTTCGAACTATGGAGACCCAGCCTTTCAAAGTTACCCTCTTTTACCCTTCGACTTTTTCTCTTCTGAGCATGTTTTTATAGAAAGCAAGGCTGCTAGGTTGTGCAGCTTCAGGGAGCACCATTCATATTGTGTTGTGGTTGCCATTCACATAGTTGTGTAATGTGGATGCTCTGATAGACTACTCCTTTATCCTCTGCATTGTTGCTGCCTCTGATTCTAATCACCATGGACACAAATAGTCAAGTAACTCATAGAAGTGGACTCAGATGGAGGCAAAAGTCCTTTTTGACTTGGCCTTCCTAATAGTATCCTGTGTGCATGCACACACTCCTCATACATACAACCCCAGCTACCCCCCCCCGCCCCGCCCACGTTCAGCTTTGGAACTCCTTTAAGATTTTTGGCACTACTAAAATGCATATACTCCAGGGAGAGGTGACATACATTGTTATAATTATTTTTACTTCATAGTGAATAAGTTTCAGGTCCTTTTTGAAAAGCAGAGCTAATAGAGGATAGGAAGAGAAAAGAGAGTAGGAGAGTAGGACCTTGGCGAAAGTGGGGACAGTGCCACTTAATGTGGGTAGGTAAAGAGTGGGAAGAGTTACATGAGGGTCCATCTAATCATTTCACTTGGGCTAACCTAGGATCTCTCCAGCATTGATGAAAATATTCCTTAGACTTTCGGTTAAAACCTTTCAGGTTGATTCCTTTGTAAAATCTGGAAAAATAATTTTGAGGGTTTCTCTTCTACATTTGGCATTGGAGGTGACTGCAGGGGAAACTGTGCTGGGGGGAGAGCAGAGAGGAGAGTGAAGCAGTTTCCACAACATGCCCCTCAGATTGGTTTAATACACCTTAGTAGCTTTGTTAAAGTGTTAGCTTACTATTGATTTCAGAAACAGCAATTTTAAATAAAAATTAAAAGTGTTATCTGAAATTCCATCTCCCTAACCTATGCAGCTTTTAATTTTTTCTTTTCTCCTAGAAACTGGATATATAAATCTATTAACTCCTACCAGGCTGCACTTATACTGAAGTTATTACTTTGCGTTTTAATTCATTATGAGTAGGCCTTTTTTATTTGTATTGACTTTAAAACTGGAGAGAAGTTGTAAAAACTAATGTATGTAAGTTACTATTTCAAAATAAAATTTAAAAATGATTAGAAAGGTCATTTAAGGAACTTCTTTTTCTGTTTATTTTTGAGGTATAATTGAATTGCTTAAATATTTTTCAGGTCTCCTCACCTTGGAAAAAAATAAAGGAAGAGTGGAAGGGGAGGGAAGAAAGTAAGGATAGGTAGATAGACACACAACTAAATTGAATTATTTGACGTTAACATGTACCCATCAATGAACTATTCTTCTGGTTAAAATTAATATAGAATATCCACATAATTGAATATTATACATGAGGTAATTGGTGATATGGAAAGATTTTTAGGATATGTTGTGAAGTGAAAAGAGCAAGGTGCAGGTCAGTTTGTGTAGGAAGGGAGGAAAATAATATGTATTTTTATTTGCTTTTAACTTCACAAAAATATTGGATATACAAGAAATTAATAATGGTTGTGGGGTTGGATGGAGAGTAGATTTGGGAAACAGGGGTGTGTATGAATATATTATTCAAAACCCAAGGTAATGTATTTTAAAAGTATTCCTGTCTTTGACTTTTAAAAATCTATTGTTATATATCTATTTAATCCGTTTATTCAGTTTTCTGGATTCTAAAAAATTTAGGATTATGAAACACTATCATTTTGATTTGACTTGTACTTTATCCACACACAAATATGCTTATAATAATGCTTGCAGTAATGACAGTGGATAGCAGTGTGTGCCATCTCCCAGGGCATTGGTAAGGTTTTATAGAAGCATCTGAAAAGTTTAAGAAAGAGTATGTATGTATATACACACACACACACACACGTACGTCAGTTTATGTTATAAATGATGACACTTTACCTCTTCTGAGTGTATTGATAACTGATGAGCAACTCAAAACATTGTTTCTTTAGTCAGCTTCTGGGCATATCTGAAAATAGTGAACCCTTATAATATGGAATCATTTTTTACCTTATATTTTATGTGAATGTTTTTTCAAAGTACAGTAGACCTCTAGTAATTTTTTGTGTTAAACTAAGGGTACAATCTAAAATTTACTTAGCTGGATTAGACATAACTAGACATGCAAAAAGATATTTACCATTAGGATTTTCTTATGTTCTGGGTATATTTTTGAAGCTAAATATATATTTATATTAAGCAAATGCTGTAAACATGCCCTATGAAAAGTGAGAGAAAATGGTTAAAAAAAAAAAAAAAGGTCTACTTTTCTGTATTCCCCCATAGCCGCTTTAAAATTTCATTATAAGACTGGGAAGTGTTAAGGTAAATACTATATAACTTTTTAGTTTGTCATTTTTGAAATAGTGCCTTCACCCATTCACCCTTTCAGAAGGCCCTAGTGAAGTATTTAGTCCTAGGGAATAAGACTTGGAAATGTTTTGGAACCTTGAATTGCCAGATGAGAATAAAATTATGCTTTTGATGTATTTATGGTAAAGCTCTTGAATTGAATTTTCTAATGCCTTTAAACATATCACTTTGAAATATCAGCTAACCATAACAGCCTTTAAATGTAGAGCAGCTCACTCAGCCCTGGAACTCTGAGATAGGTCATGCCTCTAGTCAGTTGGGTGAAATGGCAGCGAGTCTCCATCTGTGCTAACCATAGATGTATTACCAGTAAGATGTAGGCTGATTATGGTTTTAAAACAAGGTAGGTGGTAGGGGTTTAGGTTTACAATTTACCTGAAGTTTGAGTTACAAGTTAATTTGAAACTTTGTTTTATTTGACAAGGTTTTTATATTGGCTGAGTCTCTTTTTGGGCTCCCATACTTTGTATAGCAAACAGGAATGTTTTCTAGGTAACTAACCCCGTTGTGCTGAACCTGGAGAGATCTAATATCTTACAGCAGCCACCTTTGGTTTTTGTAAGGGACGCTGGCTCATAATTAGCTGTATGCTGGTTAAGAAATAGGAGAAATAAAAATTATGGAAAGGAAGTCCTTTAAAATTTAAATGGATTTATAAACAAAGAAAAGGGTAGAACTTGGATCTTTAGAGCAGCATGTATAGGTAATATTTTGGAACTCTAGTGTCTACTAATGATATTTTTGTGCTTGAATATTAGAAAAGAAATTTGGTCAGCACTTGCTACTGATTTTTAGTAGACATGAACAGTTAATCTGAGCCATGAGAACAATCTTATTACCTTGAAAGGTAGTGTACTATCCTCCCTTAACCAATTCTTATGACATATTTTTATTTTTAAATGTTTATCAAAAAGAATGTATATTTACTTTTTGGATCAATTTAAGAATAATTTTAACATAGAAATTACTGTGATTATATATTTTTGTGGCATATACAAAAATAAAAGGCTATTTTGAAAGTTTTCATTTAATAATAGAATGATATGTATTATAGTAATATAGACTTTAGGGTTTTACTGTAAGGAATTATTTTAATTATTAGGAAAGTCTGAAGCTGTATAAATGTTTTTGGTTACATTATGATGTAGCCTACGTAATGGTACCTTTTAATTTTATTTTTATGTTAAATCACACTTGTGATAATTTCTCAGCATTCTCTGAGTCTACACTCAAAATCAAATAAACAATTTTGAACTATTTTCTGGTATTTGTTAAAATAAAACAAACTTCGTTATAAGCAACTGCTTTTTATCAGCCAATATAATTTGCATACATATAATCAGAAAGCTTTAGTCCAGGATTTGCTTTTAGTCCAGGTTTTTCTTTAAGAAAAATCCTTTGTTTAAGACAGACGAAACTGCTAAAATGAAATAGCTTGGAGAAAATGAATTTAGCAAGTAACCACTTAAAATCAAACGCTTATGGTTTACTCTATGGTCTGGATATAGATCCGGTTAAAGACAATGTCATGAATTTTCCATTAAGGCACAGATGGTAAGGGTGCTTATCAAATAGCACAGGCAGTGTTCGTATTTTCATAATAAAATCCTGCCAAGCAATTAAATGAATACATTGCTTTTATTGGTTTTTAGTAGGAACAAAGCTTTCTGCTTGATTTTTATGGTAAAATATTTTTATATTGTATCATGAGGACATGTATTACTAAAGGAAAAAGATATATAAACCTACCTCTTGTCTGAAAGGCTGCTGTTGAAGCGATGGTATCGTCTGATTGTAATGCAGTCTAGTGCATAGCCAAGATGGAGCTGAGCTTCTATTGGTTGAACCACAGCGCAGCTGACAGTTTCCTCTACACTCATTTGCATCAAGTCCTGCCACCCTTAAGAGTAAATCATTCATAAACTTGAATAGAGCTGTCTGGGATATCAACTGTCACCCTTTTTTCTTGCCTTACATTTTGTCCTTCAGCTACATTCCTGCATAGGATTTGTTAGCAACAAATTGGTGTTTCCTCAGTGTTTATAAAATTTCAGAAGCTTCAGTGAGTATTTTGGTGCTAGGGCTAGAAGATAACAATGTTGAGAGAATACACAAACAGGCCAGGTTTACCAGCTTTGTATTTCTCCCAGCAAGAGTATATACAATTTTATAAATGAAACTTTCTTTTCTCCACTTCCCTTTCACTACTGTGTTTTATATAACTTTTGGCTTCTGGAAGTGATTATTTCCATGTGGTGGTTTCATATAGGAGAAATTCTGAGGGAAAAGAGAAATAAGGTTTTCAGCTTTACTAGTTGAGAGAGTGTAAACATACCACCTACACTGAAAAAGCAGTCTATAATTAATGACACAGGATTTTATTTATATATTTATTTATTTTTAGAGAGAGGAAAGGAGAGAGAAAGAGAGGGAGAGAAACATCAGTGTGTGGTTGACTCTCACAGGCTCCCAACGAGGCACCTGGCCCACAATCTAGGCATGTGCCCTGACTGGGAATCAAATTAGAAACCCTTTGGTTCCCAGGCCCAGCGCTCAATGCACTGAGCCACACCAGCTAGGGCTACTTCCTGATTTCAGAGGGGAAGGGATGGAGAGAGAGAGGGAAGAAACCTCAATTGTTTGCCTCTGGTACACGCCCCAACCAGGGACCAAACCCACTACCTAAGTATGTTCCCTGATGGGGAATTGTCCTGTGCCCTTTTGGTTCACAGGATAGCGCTCCAACCAAGTGAGCCACACTGGCAGGGCAGCATTTTGTGAAATTTAAATAGCAAAAGAATCCTCAGTTGGATGTTTAAAATAGAATGTTTTCTTATTTATGGTGCATTATTTAAAGTTGTGGTCTAAGCATAACAGGATCAAGGTTCTTAATTATGGGAGTACCTATTATAACAATAGCAGGCTGTGTAAATGCTTGCTGTGTAGACTTATTTTAATCATAGATAAATCAGCACATTAGTTTCTGGGGCCATGAAAGGGTACTTGGAAATATTGTTCATTCTTACTCCCATTCCTGTTTTCATTCCCTTTCCTCTTCCCTCCCCTCTCCTCTCATTCATTAAACAGACATTGAGTGTTTACTATGTCTGGTATTGAGTTAAATGTTAGAGACCCTGTGGTAAACAAAACTGTATGGATCTTGATTGACCATTTGGTGCTTATTCTTAACATACTTGTCATTTGCTTTTTAGTCTTCCCAGTTATTTATACAGCATAAACTTAATATTACTTTACTA
Organism: Anoura caudifer; assembly: GCA_004027475.1. NCBI lineage: Eukaryota > Metazoa > Chordata > Mammalia > Chiroptera > Phyllostomidae > Anoura > Anoura caudifer. The sequence continues at coordinate 100,703 of PVKU01005555.1, read as the reverse complement.
AAGTTAAGAAAACGTTAGATGTGCATTTATGAATATCGATAATCTGAAAAAAAGGCCAGTTTCAGATGGCATAACCTGTGTTAAAGGCTGGTTAATTACTCTTAAAATACAAGGCATTATCACACAGATTCAGATGTATTTGAATCTGTACTCTGCTGCTTACTACTTAGTTTTTTTGTTTAAAAGTAGACAGTAGTATCTCCTAAATAGGATTTCTGGGAGGGATTAAATGAGAAAATCGTTTGGCATGGCTCTTGGCAAATAGTAAGTGTTCAGTAAAGGTTACTTACTATTACTATTATAAGGGTCCCGAACATCTAAAAATGAACCATGTAGGTAGGTAGGATTTCATGATTGAAAAGTGAATGTGAAAGTACACATATAAAGGCATTGTGAATACTATTTTGGGAGCCATTAATAAAATAGACTTAATGTGTCAAGGAAGTTATCAAAATTGTAAGTTATTTTTAGAGGAAAATTGCATATGAAGTCTCATTTTAGTCTCAAAACATATTTAATAAAGCCTTTCCACTAACTAATCTCAAAGGAGTACTGCCATCTAGAAGCTGTTCTTTTGGATCTCTGACAATTGTTACATTTGACTTGCGGTTGTTCTAATGCATTATTTTGCTTAAATTATTGTTACCAAGCTGGTGCCAGACATTGACTCTCCCCCCTTTTATTTAACCTCATCTCTTGTGTACCAGCCACATGGGAACTTTATAATTTCTGATCTGATACCTTGCTAATGAATATATATTGTACTTCTGGAATGTTTTCCTAGTATTTATTTGGAAATTTTTTACTGGTTCTTGCCTGACTCAACGGAATGCATTTGTGATACAGAGTAGCATTAGGATTTGTGCCTGTAAGAATGCAACAAAATGATACATGTTCTGAAACAAACAATCCTTGTACAGATGGCCTCTTGTTTAGTGCCATAACTCTTTCTAAGCATCCATGTTTATGCAGTGGCAGTACCTATATTTCTTATTCCCAATTTATCTCTAAAGTTTCTTTTAACATGATGAGCATAAATTGATGTAATAAGTGATACTGAAAGTTTTACCCCTCAGAAGCAATCCACTCTCTTATGGTTTTAAGTTTGTTAGAAAGGCACTGTTGATCAGATTGAGATTTGTATTGTATTCTTGTTTTAAAAGCCTTGCTTCTAATTATGGGGGAAATCTGATTAGAATTGAGAGAAAAAGGTACTTATAAAATAAATGTATTTAAAATATTTTTTAACACCTTATTTACTTTTAGAGGGGAAGGGAGGAAGAAAGAGGAGAGAAGCAGCAATGTGTGAGAGAAACATCAATTGGCCACCTCTAGCACGACCCCAACTGGGAACCTGGCCTGCAGCCCAGGCTCTTGTGCCCTGGCTAGGAATCAGACCTTTCAGTTCACAGGCTGGCGCTCAATTCACTGAGCCACACCAGCCAGGGCAAGAAGCAAGTGTATTTTGCTGCTTTTGAATTATTTATACTTTTGTTCCCATCCTTAGTGAGAAGATGGATATTTTATTGCACATGCACAGATTCTGAATTTTTCACCAAATTTTACAGGATAGAATTCACTGGATAGAAAAGCTCAAACAAGAAAAATCTTTACCAGAGTTAAAAATCATCTTAGCTACTTAAAAGTCGTAATCATACTAATATGAAAATGTTACCTTTTTTTGAATTTTATTTTCAGATCATAGCAATGGATCATTTAACTTGAAAGCTCTATCAGGAAGCTCTGGATACAAGTTTGGCGTTCTTGCTAAGATTGTGAACTATATGAAGGTAAGTACTTTTCTCAGATAACAAAACTCCTATTTAACTTTTTGGCAGAAGAAGGGGACCACTCCCAAATTTTCAGAAGAAAATTTGTATATATGTCACTTTTTATAAAATTGTATATTTCAATATATGTAGTTTATTGTGTGCCTATTATACCTCAGACTGTAAAAATATTTAATGCTTTGAGCCTCATATCAAATTAACATTGCAGTGAGTTACCTAGGTATACTTAATTTACATTAATTCTATTACACAATTTAAGCCACCATTTAACTTAAAATTGTGCTCAGGCAATAGATACAGTCACCTCTTAATAAGTCAATACCTGTTTGCAAAACGAGTAGGAAGATGTAAGACTAATACTTTATTGATGTGAGAAGTGAAAACTAACAGTTCTGGCAGAGGTGTTGATGGCTTTTCTACATCTTTGAGGAGAAAATTAGAATTACTGAGGGTCTTAGAAAAACACTGACTCACAAAAGAATTTAATATTTGATGGAAGATTTAGTATTTTTGAAATATGTTTTAATGATATAATATTTTGGCTTTAATAAAGACTTTGAATCCTAACTATACTTACTAAAGTAAAATTTTATTTATAGCTAAGATGGCCATGTAATTTCAAATTTGCCTCCTCCTTCTGTCAAACTCTTACTCCCATTTAGTTATTAGTTGTATCTCTTAAAAATATAAATCAAGATTTTATGCTAAGACTTTAATAATTTGAGAGTCGCAGTGTCTGGCTAGGTTTCAATTCTGTTCTGTGTATTTAATTTCTAGTAGAAATTGATAGTTCATAATTTTCCATTATTAAATAATATACTTTGAATTATGCCATGCTTTCCTCTAGTACTTTTTTTGGTTTTATTTATTTAGAAGGAGGCAAAAGGAGAGAGGGAAATGTTGATGTTTGAGAGGAACGCACACCCTCTCATGCGCCCCCAACCAGGGACCTGGCCTGAAGCCTAAGCATGTGCCCTGACACCACTGACCTTTTGGTTTGCAGGCTGATGACACTCAGCCCACTGAGCCACACCAACCAGGCCAAATAATATACTTTGGCACTTATATATTCACCATTCATTCATTTCAATCATCCATTCCACCCCCCCCATACAATAAACAATTCTTAAGACCCTCTATATACTATTTGTAGCATTCAAGTTAGGAATACCCAGGAAAAAAAAAATATGCCCTTGTGGCTGTCATCCTTTTGAGGAAGATTGACATTTACATGTTATGTTTTTGCTACTCAGCTAATAGTCTTCAGTTATCTAGATGACCCTTACTGTAACTTTGTTTATGTAGGACAGTATTGAGATTTTTACATGTCCTTGAAACAGTTTTGAAAAATTGTATATCTTTTGCACATATTTTAATTGACAAGTACAATTTTTCAGCAAAAGTGACAAAGGAGAGAATTTCTGGCATATTGTTGTATTTCAATAAAATACATCACTATTTTAAATTTATCCAAGGAAATCTGAGTGCTATTATTAATTTAAAAATATAAAACAAACTTAAATGGTTGGAAACTTGTTTTCCCTATTAACTTACTTGTTTCTTCTGTTACTCCCTCTGTATTATATGTTAATGTTATGTATTTTTATGCTTGAAAATCTTTTATTGAACAGCTATCAAGCTGCTTTCCTAAAATTATATATATATACTTATATATTAGAAATGTTTTTCTTTTGACTGTAATGCTTTAAGTATTAAAATACCTTCTGATTTGAGTTATTAGCACACAGTTGATTAGAATAATGTGCATGTATGAACATTTTGATTTAAAATTCACTTGGCATGTAATAATTAGTAGAAATCCATTTTTATTTATTTTTATTGATTTAGAGGGGGGAGAGAGAGAGAAAAGACTAAAGAGAGGAACATCGATTTGTTGTTCCACTTATTCAAGCACTCATTAGTTACTTTCTGTATGTGCCCTGACTGGAAATGGAAACTACAGCCTTGGTGTGTCTGGGGGATCCTCTCACCAACTGGATTGCCAGGCCAGGGCCCATTAGAAATCCGTATTTTAAAATGAAATGAATGCTGCTGTCTTCTTTCTTCCTCCAGTCATTCTTGTATCTGGAGATATATGTTAATTATTGATAGAATGAAACAGGATTTGGCACCAATTTCTGCTCTTATTTTTAGATTTTATAGGTTTAAGTGCTAAGAAATAAATGGTCATATAAAGAAGTTTATTCTAATGGAAATCTGTGGTAGCAAAATCTTTCAAGTTATATGCCAGAAATCACTGTGCGATTTATTATCAAGCATCAATCAGTTGACATTTCTATTAGGTCCCTCTTTCAATTTTGATGAAAGCAAAAGATTTTGAACTGCCTAACTTTGCCAAAGGATTTGATACCTGGTGCTTAACCATTAATTTTTTTTTTTAGTTTCTAGGAAGTATATCAAAAGGCTTTACGAAGACTTAGCAAGTGTCTAATTGTATCACGTCCCCCTCTTCCCCTGTAGGTACTTTCTTTAATCTGATACATTCATAAGTGATTGAGGAAATAAAAATATTAGTTTCATTCCACCTTTGCCAATGTAATTTTTATCATAAAATGATTTTATCTTACTATGCATATAAATACATTTTAGTTGAAAGTTTCAGGTTGAAGGGTTAGCTTATTTGATTTATGGGAAGTACCTCTTGGTTAATGAAACTAGTTTCCATTGTCAAATCAACCAGCTGTATCAAACTTGTTTTTTTATCCTAAAATGTTGTCTTCTTTTAAGTTCAAATAAATAGGTTAATACACATTAAAAAAAAAATCTTCACTTGACGACATGCTTATTGGCTTTGAGAGAGAGGGGTAAGGGGAGCAAGAAAGAAAACATTGATATGAGAGACAGACATTAATTGGTTGCCTCACTCACAAATGAACCTGAAACCCAAGCGCGTGCCCTGCCCAGGAGTCACACCCACAGCCTTCTGGTTTATGGGGTGATGGTCCAAAGAACTGAGCCACACTGGCCAGGACAGTTAATACGCATTTTAAATAATATAAAAACCACTAAGAAATAAATTATAGAATGCATACTAAAAGGTACTGTTAAGGTAATTGAGATGAAAATTACATGGGTCAAATAGAATTCATTTATCCATTTTAATAATAATTTAAAAAACATGCTGCTTATGTTATATCACATTGTTATGAAGTGAGGGATATGAAAAAGTGTGTTATTTCTTTTCTAAATGTGTATGGGATTCAGAAATAACTCCATCAATAAGTAACTTTGTTTTGGGGTAATTAATGGAAAAGGATACCTATTGTTAAAAATGAATTGGTCTTAGAGCTGTGATTTTTGTAATAAGAGGTGGAAACACTAAATTGTTTAAAAGATGTAATGAGAGTTGACTAGTTAGAATAAAACTTTCACGATACAATTTTACAAAATAAGTTTTAACTACCACAATACAAAATATAATAGTTCATATACAGTTCTGCCTGCGGGTTTTTAAAAATGTTTAGTCATCACCTGGGGATACATTTATTGATTTTAGAGAGGACGGGAGAAAAACGTCAATGTAAGAGAGCAAAAAATCAATTGGTTGCCTCCTGAACAAGCCCCACCTGGGGATCCAGCTGACAACCTAGGTATGTGCCCTGACTGGGGATCAAACTTGCAGCCTTTTGGTCTGCAGAGGATGCTCTAACCAACTGCACCACCTGGCCGGGGCTATTTGTTGCTTTTATGGAGCATAATTTGAATAATGTGGTAGTCCTTGAAAATATTTCTGTTATATGTAAAAAAAAAAAAAAAGAAAAGAAAGAAAATAGCCTCCTTGATTGATGTCATTTCAGCTCTTTAAATGTGCTTTTTCTCAAACTAATAAATAATCAAAGAATGAGTTTTCAGAAATATAAGAGAATAACATTTAAATATTTGAAAAAATCTATTTCTGTCATGAGGCATTTCTTACCAATGTTATCTTTAGTTCTTATTAGTCCTTCTCCAAAGTGTGATGGATTCTTGGACAGTACAGCATGGAGGTGGAGTGTGCAGGGATGGAAGAGGCAGAGTTTGTAAAGGAAACTGCTGTCAATTGCCCATGAACTACAGTGTATCAGAATTAGAATTTCCTGGCATGGGCCAGAATATCACATTTTTAACTCTTAGAGAAGTATGTAAGACTGGAAGAGATAAGAAGCCCTATAGTAGATAGTCTACAACAACTCAATTATCATTTATGAAGGCTTCCCCCAAATAGTATTTTTTTGACTTGTTCTTATCTTGAGTCCCTGGAGCTTATTACCCTTCCAGGCATTATAAATTCTGGGTGGATGTGAGAGTATTACCTCCCCTTCTCCCTCCCCCTCCCCTTCTCCCTCCCCCTCCCCTTCTCCTTCTCCCTTGGAAAGAGGGCCTATTTTGACAAAAAGTACACATGGAAGGTGATGCGAATGTGGGACAACCCCGTTCCACAAGCCACCTTGCACACCATGCCCCTCCACAATCCACCACCTCACTGGGTCCGCCTGCTGCCACCTTGCATGCCCACCCGCTGTGTCCACCACTGCTGCTTTACACTCTCAGGGTCCAGCAGCTGCCACTTTTTTTTTTTTTTTTTTTTTGCTTCTACCCCTCTCCCCCCTGCCACTGGACTCCGTCCCTCCCGTCCTC
>PVKU01005555.1:0-94175 GCA_004027475.1 Anoura caudifer | reverse complement strand
TGCCCACCCGCTGTGTCCACCACTGCTGCTTTACACTCTCAGGGTCCAGCAGCTGCCACTTTTTTTTTTTTTTTTTTTTTGCTACTACCCCTCTCCCCCCTGCCACTGGACTCCGTCCCTCCCGTCCTCCTACCAATCTGGATGAATGTGTCTACTTTAACTCCTTGGTTGTTGGACCTCCATACAGTTCAATTGTTATTTTGTTTCTATATTGTTGTTGTCCTTATTTTGGTTGTGGTAGGAGGCACAGTGTGTCTGTGTATATCTCCATCTTGGCCAGAAGTTGTGTGCAGGTCTTTCTGTGAACATTAGTTTTCAGCTCTTTTGGGTAAATACTAAGGAGCATAATTGCTAGATCATATAAGAACATGTTTTACAAAAAAAACCCCTGCCAAACTGTCTTCCAGAGCATCTGTACCATTTTGCATTCCCACCAATAATGAATGAGAGTTTCTGTTCCTCCGCATCCTCACCATTTAGTGTCTGTATGTTTTTTAATTTAATAGATTGTTCTGGGCATCTTTTGAAATTAGCATGGAGAGAACATCTGTATTTTCTTTTTTAACATCTGTATAGTAGCACAGATATGCTGCTATTTAATTGGCCACCAGGGTTGTTTCTGATCTTTTACAAATGATGCTGTAGCAAACTTGTCACTCTTTTGTGTTGTTCTGTATATCTGTAAATTCCTAGAAATGGGGTTGCTGGGAAAAGGGTTTAAACTTATTCCCATGTAGTAAAATTGCCCTCTCTAAGAGTTAGTATTTTTATTTTTTTTAAGACTTTATTATTTAGAGGGGGGGAAGGGAGGGAGAAAGAGGGAGAGAAACATCAATGTGTGGTTGCCTCTCACATGGCCCCCACTGGGGATCTGGCCTGCAACCCAGGCATGTGTCCTGACTGGGGATTGAACCGGTGACCCTTTGGTTCGCAGCCCAAGCTCAATCCACTGAGCTACACCAGCCAAGGCAAGCATTAGTATTTTTAATAGTTTTTAAACTATTAGTTTTACTATTAGTAAAAATACTAATCAGTATTTTTGAATAGTTTTGATGAGTTTATTTGAGCCAAACTGAAGACATGCTGGGGAGCAAGATCTCAAATACTCTTCAATTAGTATTCTTTTTTAAAAATTTGTCCCCCCTTATAGCCATTTTCAGGGACCTTAATGACTTCAGTGTCTTTAAGGCTTGTAACATGGCTTTACTATTGCCAGCTTCCTCTAAATTTCTGCAGAAACACATTCAGGTAAGCAGACTTGCATTTAGTATATTTTTTAATCCTCAGCCGAGGATATGTTTATTGATTTTTAGAGAGAGGGAGGAGGATAGAGAGAAACATCGATGTAAGAGAGAGACATCAATCGATTGCCTATTTGCTACTGAAGTGGGATCAAACCTGCAATCTAGGTATGTGCCCTGACCGGTGATGGAACCCGCAGCTTTTTGGTGCATGAGATGATGTTCCGACCATCTGAGCTCCCTGGCCGGGGCACAGTTAGTATTCTTTACAGTAGTGTTTGAGAGGGCCTATTTTCTTAGAACCTCACCATTAGTCCTGTGAATTTTCACCAGTGTCATAGGTAAAAAATATCTTGGTGGAGGTTGAGTATCTTTTCATGTTTTAAGGTCATTTGCATTTCTTTTTCTTTGATTTATATGTCCCTATCTTTGGGTCATTTTCCTATTAGGTTTTTGGAGCTCTTAAACTCTTAGGAAGATTAGTTCCTTGTCATGTTAGTTGCAAATATTTCTCTCAGTTTAACATTTGATTTTATAGAACTGCAAGTTTGAACCTGGTTCTGATTTTTAAGTCCATTCTCTTCATCATTATAATTGTACTGCTTCAGATAATACACGTTGTACATTGCTTAAAGGATTGATTTACTTGTTAATGCATCTAGTATTTTAAAACCATCTTATAATATCTTCCCCCAATAGACACGTCATCAGCGAGGAGATACACATCCTCTAACTTTAGAAGAAATTTTGGATGAAACACAACATTTAGATATTGGACTCAAGCAAAAACAATGGCTAATGACTGAGGTAAGAATAGGCTTAAAATATTGTAAAAGAAATTATTTGATTACCATGAAATATTTGCTCCACCTAGGGTTTTTAATAGACTGAAATCTGGTAATTGTTTTTACTTGTTTTAAAAAAAAATTGGTGTAGGGTCTTTGTTTTGTAAACATTCATATTTTGAAACATTTGATTTGGTTTTCATATAATCTTATATACCTATTTAAAAACGTCAGAGACTTTAACATAAAAGTTATAAAAGTCAGCCATTGTATCAGTTTCATTTAAGTTTTTACAGAATTGTTGCTTATTTTGAATTGCTAAATTTTCTAATATATAATGTGTTGGCAAATGGTATTGTCTTTACATACATTTAAATGGTGAAAGCATGAGGTAACAGATAGGAATAGCAAGATATTTTGTTAAGTGAGATATTTGTTATGCTATTACTACTACTGTGAATTGATAGTAATATTACTGCCTCTAGCAAGTAACTTGGAAGAATAATCATGGACATTGTGTATATACACACAGCATTGGAAGAAAAGGAACCCCAAACCAATAAGTGATCATGCTAATTTGGAAATGAATAACATTTTTTAAAAATTCAGATAACTTGCCTCTTTTCTGTTTAAGTATGACATGACCTGTGCTATATTTTAAATACCAAACGGAAAATTCTTAAAGTATACTTCAACTATTTTAGCAAGCAAATACTGTTCTTACTTTTCATAATATAAATGAACCAGTTAATCACTATCATTGTAGCTCATTATATTAGTGATATACAAATACTGATAATTCACCTTAAGTTTTGTTGCTATACTTAATCTTGGAATTTCACAGACTAGAGACACTAAAGATTATGTTTCTTACTATTTTATTCTCCCTCCTTTCTTTGTTTCTTCTCCTTTCATGGTCAGGCTGGCAGCTGCAAAAGAAAATAAATAGGGTTCCTCTTTCTTAAAACACTTTCCGTCTGATGTTAGCTGTACAACAGAACTGACTTGGACCATAATTCCATTCAGTAATTCCTGTATTCCTACTCAGTTTCATTCTTGAGCTGACATAATAGGTAAATTTCCTATAGGCACTGGTTTGGTCCATTTCAGTTCCTTCCACAGCTGCTGGTGCCATTTAATAGCAGGTGGGGCAGACTCACCTTACCACAGGGTAATGCTTCTCACATAAAGACAGTATCCCATAACCTGTACTTTGAGGGTGGATAGGCAATACCCAGTTCACTTGATGTTAAGAGATGTTGTTTTGATTCTTACCTCTTCAGTTTTCCAAAAGAATGAGTACAGCTTTCTTCAAACCGTTGTGATAAAATGCTTTCTTTCTCATCCAAAGAATTTATGTAAATAATAAACAGTTTCCTTTATAAAAAGTGAGCACCATGTTGATCTCTATAGTGTATTGTTTTGGATCCTGGATGTCCAGTATTATAAATCTGCTAGTTGATATTCATAAGATATTTTTAATTTGCCATTGTATTGGGTAGTGTATTTTTAAAATAATTAGTAGAACTTAAGAATGTATATATAAAGTTTCCTTTTGTTAATATATCCAAATTGTGTCACTGTTACAGGCATTAGTCAATAATCCCAAAATTGAAGTAATAGATGGGAAGTACGCCTTCAAGCCCAAGTACAACTTAAAGGACAAGAAAGCCCTGCTGAGGCTCTTAGATAAGCATGACCAGCGAGGCTTAGGAGGAATTCTTTTAGAAGACATAGAGGAAGGACTGCCCAATTCCCAGAAAGCTGTCAAGGTAACTTCTCTCTTCTTTCTGTGCTTTTAAATAATTTTAATTAATAATGTCATTTGAGGGGTAGGGGAGGTGGCAGAGAGGGCCTGGGGGATAAATGGTAGTGGACGGAGTCTTGAGTTGGGGTGGAGAACACAGCACAGTGTACAGATGATGTGCTGTAGAACCATGTGCCTGAAACCTGTATCATTTTGTTAACCCGTGTCACCCCACTAAATTCAATAAAAAGGAAAAAATAATGTCATCTTGGTTTTAAAAAACAGGAAGAATTTTTAAATTTTTCACTTCGAAAGCCCCCATCGTATGTACCTGGGGTTGTGGTGAGGCAGTTGAGAATTTGAAATTTTTGCTACAGAGCAGGGCAGAGCCATTGTTGTATACCTCTGACAGCTTCCTGTTGTGGTGTTGTTGCGTGCGATTGTTTGACTCTCTGGAGTATTTCCCGAAAGTTCTCCTCAAAGGCACAAGTGTTCTTCTCAGAAGTTTTTATGTTTGTATATAAGAACTATGGAGCTAGTAGACACTGTCAGCCTGAGGAACCAGACACATTAAAAAACAAAAACATTGGCTAATTAACTGGGTGTTTGAGCTCCTAAAGGGACTGTCAGTAGAAGTCATACAGGTTACATTTCCAGTTTGAATTTGGAACTCACGTGGAAAGGCTGCCAGTCTCTGTTTTTCACAGTTGGTGGTGGTTGATGCTAACCTGTAAGCAGGCTCATTTTTTTTGCTACCTGTAGAGTAAAATTTGCTCATTTCTCTCCTCTACCTCTTGGGAATTAAGTCACACATTATTAGACCTTTTGGTGTTGTCCCACATCCTGAGGCTGTTTATATATTTTTTCAGCCTGTATTTTGTTGGTTCTATACATGTAGTGTCAGGTCCACTGACTTTTCTTCTTCACCTTTAATTTGTTAAACCCAGTTGGTGAACTTTTTATTTATTTATTTTAAGGGTTTTTTGTTTTAAGATTTTGGCCCCCCACTGGGGACCTGGCCCGCAACCCAGGCATATGCCCTGACTGGGGATTGAACCCGTGACCCTTTGGTTCACAGCCCATGCTCACTTCACTGAGCTACACCAGCCAGGGCAACTTTTTAGTTTAGAGATTGTATTTTTCATTTCTAGACTTTTCATTCTTTATGGTTTCTGTTTCTTTGTTGAAATTTTTTTATTCATTACAAGCAAATTTTCCATTATCTCCTTGAATACAATTTGTTATAGCTGCTTTAAAATCCTTCTCTTCTGATTTTATCTTGGTACCTATCTGCACTGATTCTGTCTCTTGAGTACAGGTCATGTTTTCCTGTTTGTTCATATAGCTAATAAATTTCTGTTGCTCATCAAATTTTGTGAACCATATGTATAAAGCCTCAGGATATTTTTAAATGTTTTATTTATTTTTAGAAAGAGGGGAAGGGAGGGAGAAAGAGAGGGAGAGAAACATTGATTTGAGAGAGAAACATTGCTCAGTGGCCTCTCGCACACCCCCAACTGAGGACCTGGCCTCGTGACCTTTTGGTTTGCAGGATGACTCCCCCCAACCCGCTGAGCCACACCAGTCTGGGCAACTCAGGATTCTGTTTTCTGCTCCAGAGAATGTTTTTGTTTTTAATTGGGTAGTTATCTTGACTAGACTCCACTCCAAATTGTCTTTGCTGCAGTGGGTGGAAGGCATAAGATCCGTTTTGTTCTTAGCTCTTTTACTTTTCAAAAAAAAAAAAAAAGTCCAGAGTTTTATAGTCATTTTCTGTGGGAGGGTGGGTCCCTTAGGAGTTACTTGGTCATTATTAGAAGCAGAACCCTTTTAATATTTTTAACTTAAAAGTGTCCAAACTTAACCTGCACAAATGTTGAAAATAAAATGTGACCAAAGTTTATAAATTGTGTACGTTATAGCATGTTAAATCATAGAACTACTGGATTTTAGCGTAACAGTCAAGAGTGCTAGGTACGTTTCCTGCTCTGTTCTTTCTTTCCTATTTTCACATATTATTACTATGCAGTAGACTTTTCTTTACATTCTAAAGTAGAACAGTGGTGTAAACTGATAATTGCTTATTCTATTTTAAACAATTTTGTGGTGTAAAGTTACTTATCTTCAGTGGCCCTGTTCCCTAAGGATTAGAGCTGAAGGGGTCATGAAAAGCATACAGTCTATTTCATTTTCAGGCAGGATTGTTTCAGAACTGCTTGAAACTCAATTTTTATTCTGCTCTTAACCACCTGGGTACAATGAAGTTTGTTTATTTTAAAAAGTATTTTGTCATGTTACAAATAATTTACATAAGAATAGAGATGTGAAAAACAGCTTAACTAGAAATTTTAATAAGGATTTAGTATAGTGCCCTGTCCAGCGTGGCTCAGTTGGTTGGAGTGTTGTTCTGTAACCAAAAGGTTGTGGGTTCGATTCCCAGTCAGGGCACATGCCTGGGTTGTGGGTTCGATCCCCAGTCTAGGTGTGTACAGGAGGCAGCCAGTTGATGCTTCTCCTGCACGTCAGTTTCTCTCTGTTCCTTCCTCTTCCCTTCCTTTCTCTAAAAAAGCAGTGAGAAAATGTCCTCAGTGCGGATTAAAGAAAAAGGATTTAGCACAGCAAACCTCTATATCAAGTATGTTTTGGCAAACACATGTCAAAAAGATGGAAGTATATGTCCTTTTAGCAAAGGGAGATAGAGATTCTTACCATATAATACTGTACAATGAAGTCCTTCCTGTTGAATAACTAACAATAAAAATACTTTATTTCCTTAGATGTATGTTGTTTACTTGTTGATCCTATAGCTTGAGAGTATTCATCTGTGGCATTGTCATTAAAATACTCATAGTTTGAGACAATATTTCTGTGATGAATTTTACTGTCATCGTTAGAGTGTAGAGTGTACTCACAGGCTTTTTGCATTTTTTCTCATTCATTAATAATAGTGAAATATCTTCTGTCAGTTTTCTTGCCATTGCTCTGAGTAGTAGAAAATAAATTCTCAATTGTCAGCTGTGCTTAAGAAAGTTAAAAGACAACAAACACTCTCTCTTTGGTCTTTTATATCTTCTTGAGAGATAATGTAATACTTTCATCAATGGAATAAAAAACAAATGTGGCTCTTTATTTCACTACTGCCTCACAGTCCTAGGTGATTTTATCATTCTTTCACTTTGTTATTTTAGTTTTTTAAATTGAGGTGTAATGAATAAGTAGCAAAATATTTCAAGGTTGAAGAAAAGTAAAAACACTAAGATCCTACTATTTTTCTTAGATTAATAAAAGGGTCCAACAAACCCAAATCATAATTGCCACACATACTGACTTTTATTCTGTTCTTAAAAAAAAAGTAAATTTTCTTTTTGTACTTTGGAAGATGTCTAAGAATAAGAGTCTTGAAGTAGCAGTCCTTAAAAATAGAACTGCTCAAGAAAGAAACTCAAGTGCTAAAATTGGGTCTAGTGGACCCTAATGGTATACTGAGGGTTAAAAGAAATGGGAATTCTTTGTTGTAAAAAAAAAAAAAAATGGGGGGGTCGTGGTAGTGAGGTAATTTGAAGAGTTAAATGAAAAAATTTTCTTTATCTTTAAGGCTCTAGGGGACCAGATACTATTTGTAAGTCGTCCTGATAAGAAGAAAATTCTTTTCTTCAATGATAAGAGCTGTCAGTTTTCTGTGGACGAAGGTAAGCCTTTTCTGTATAAGTACTTTCTTTAGTTTGCAAGTGTGTTACAAAATTTATATTATATTACATTTTGTTTTTTAGCATTGTCATCTCTTAGAACAGAGTTAGTAACTCCTAACATTCATTCACAGAATGCAATTTGAAAGTTTCAGCTAATTGCACTTGTAATCATGGTATAGCAGCTTATGATTTACTATGCTTATAGCCCAGCTGCAGCAAAAAAGGAGTTTCTTGATTGTTTTATTTGCAAATATTACTTCATATCCTGACATGTAAGCTTGATGCAGGATGGGAAAATAAATAAACTTTTGTTGGTAACTGACACTCTCAAGTAACTTACTCTTTTGATTATCAAATTACATAGAGGAGGAGATTATTTTTTCCCTTTTTAATGGGAACTAGAGGTTTGTCTTTCTGAAGCAGTGGGATGAACAAAATAATACAGAGAATTTGCTCTGTGTTCTAGTGTTAAATCACCATACTTGCAAGCATTACAGTAACAAAGGATGGGATCAAATCAGTGGGATTTTTGCCTTCACTGACAAATGCATCAGTACCATTTATGAAAAACCATTGCATCCCTGACCAGTGTGGCATGGTTGTTTGGGTGTCATCGCACAAAATGAAAGATTGCCAGTTGATTCCCCATCAGGGCGCACGCCTGGGTTGTGGCTTTGGTCCCTGGTTGTAGCTCCCACAAGAGGCAACCAGCTGATGTTTTCTCTTGCACATCAATAATTCTCTCCCTCTCTTTCATTCTCCCTTCTCTCTAACAATAAATAAAAAGTTATAAAAAACATTGTAAAATCTTGAGCAAGTTTTAGAAAGCATACTATTTATATAAAATTATTACGGTTTTGTGAAAAATCACAATTATCAGAACTTTATGAAAAGTTTGTTTTCTTCATTTTTATATGTAATTTTTCTTAAATTATTTAAAAGAAATATAATTTTAACATAAATTAGAAAAATTAGATAAAAGTTACACAAGTATTTTAAATGTATATTTTCAGGAAGATTTTTTTGTTGTAATTATAGAATTGAATACTAAGCTATATGTTGTCTTCTACTTAAATGGGTGATACCTACATTTTGAATTTTGGTTACTCCTTTATATATTTTCCTGCATGGTTTTTGGTTTAAAACAGTCTTGACATTTATAGTTTAAGAATTATATCTGCGATCATTGTAACACATCACACTTGGTCATATTAATTTACTTGCAATCCAGCTTTGTCTCATATTACTATCTTAACACCTGTACCTTTTAAAAAATTTGATATATTTTGGCCCATTCTTTTACTTTGTACCTGTCTTCTGGTTTAGATATTTACTTTGTTGATGCCATACAGTTGGTTTTAATCTTCTGAGTCAGTTCTGAGTGTCAATTTATATACTATCTTATTGTATGATGTATTTATTCTCCCCATTACTTGGAAATTGATTTTGGGGGAGGTTGAGATAATATATATGAACAAAAAAACCCCAGAATTTATTTATAAAAAATTGTGTATTTAGTCTTACATGTTTAAGCTTCAGTCACCTTCAAAATACTGTCCAATTGATGCAGTACACCTATAGAGACTTTTCCCCCTGCTCAGAACAGTTTTTTAATATATTTTATTGATTATGCTATAACAGTTGTCCCATTTCTCCCCCATCATTCCCCTCCACCCTGCACACCCCCTCTCCCACCCACATTCCCCCCTTCAGTTCATGTCCATGTCATAAAGTTCTTTAGCCTCTACATTTCCCACACTGTTCTTGCCCTCCCCCTTTCTATTTTCTACCCACCGTCTATGCTACTTATTCTCTGTACCTTCCCTCCCTCCTCCTCCCACTCCCCTGTTGCTAACCCTCCATGTGATCATGTGATCTCCATTTCTGTGTTTCTGTTCCTGTTCTAGGTGTTGGCTGAGTTTGCTTTTATTTTAGGTGTGGTTGTTAATAACTGTGAGTTTGCTGTCTTTTTACTGTCATATTTTTTATCTTTTTCTTAGATAAGTCCCTTTAACATTTCATATAATAAGGGCTTGGTGATGATAAACTCCTTTAACTTGACCTTATCTGAGAAGCACTTTATCTTCCCTTCCATTCTAAATGACAGCTTCTCTGGATAGAGCAGTCTTGGATGTAGGTCCTTGACTTTCATGATTTGGAATACTTCTTTCCAGCCCCTTCTTGCCTGTAAGGTCTCTTTTGAGAAATCAGCTGACAGTCTGATGGGAACTCCTTTGTAGGTGACTGTCCCCTTATCCTTTGCTGCTTCTAGAATTGTCTCCTTCATTTTAATCTTGGCTAATGTAACGATGATGTGCCTTAGTGTGTTCCTCCTTGGGTCCACCTTCTTTGGGATTCTCTGAGCTTCCTGGGCTTCCTGGACGTCTATTTCCTTTGCCAGGTTGGGGAAGTTCTCCTTCATTATTTGTTCCAATAAGTTTTCCACTTGTTGCTCTTCTTCTTCCCCTTCTGATATCCCTATAATGTGGTTATTGGGACGTTTAAAGGTGTCCTGGAGGTTCCTAAGCCTCTCCTCATTTTTTTGAATTCTTGTTTCTTCCTTCTTTTCTCTTTGGTTGTTTCTTCCTTCTGGTCCACTCCATTGATTTGAGTCCCAGTTTTCCTCCCATCTCTATTGGTTCCCTGTGCTTTTTCCTTCATTTCACTTATTGTAGCCTTCATTTGTTCATCTAATTTGTGATCAAAATCAACCAATTCTGTGAGCATCCTGATCACCAGGGCTCTGAACTGTGCCTCTGATAGGTTGGCTATCTCTTGGTCGCTTAGATGAATTGGCTCTGGGGCTTTGATTTGTTCTCTCATTTGAGCCATTTTGGGGTGTGTTTTTTGTTTTTGTTTTTTTTTTGCGGGGGAGGGGGGGTTTGGTCTGGTCATGGCTGTTACGTAGTGAAGGACGGAGCCTTAGGTGTTCCCCAGGGCTGGGCAGCCCAGTCTCTGGGTGATGACACTGTATGTGGGGGTGGGGTCTGAGAGGGAACAGTGGCGCTTGTTCCGCTCTCTTGGATTCCAGTCCCTTCCACCACTTCCCCTTCACCTGGATTATCTGCGTGCGAATGTGGGCCCGCCTGGCCCACCTGGTCAGCCAGCCGCCTTGTGAGGCCTCACTGGGTCTGCACCGTTGCCACCCCGTGTCTGGAGTCCGCTAGCCACAGCCTGCGTGCCTGGGATCTGCCATCACCTGCTGCCTGTGGGCCCGGGTCCTCCAACCTCCACTTTTTCCAGCCGTGACTCCTTCCCTCTTACCAGTCTGGATGAATGGTGATTGAACTTCCGTAGAGTTCAATTTTCTATCAGCTATGGTTGTTTTCTTGTTTCTAAATCTTTGTTGTCCTTAATTTTGGTTGTGCGAGGAGCCACTGTATGTCCACCTGTGCCTCCATCTTGGCTGGAAGTTGTCAGAACAGTTTTTGAACTCATAGGTTTTGATGCCTTTTAGTGCTTCTTTCATTTTTGTTTCACCTCTTTCACATGGGCAAAACATTTTTCTTTGAGCACTTTTTCATCCAGAGAAACAAAAAAAAAAGTCTGGCATCTCTAAATGTGTTCGCAGTTAAAATGGCAGCTGCTGTTGAAGGCTCAACTGGACTCAACATCCAGGATGGCTTGCAGCTGATGACTGCTGGCTGAGGTCTTGGTTGTGCTTTTCCATGTGACTTGGCTTCTCATGGAAATGTGGCTGGTTCCTGAGAGGGTGTCCCAAGAGTGGGCATTCTTGGAGTCTAGATTACTGTTCATTGTAAAAGGATGTAACTCAGGAACAGCCAGACAGAAGGGATGCATAGGGCAAAGGATGTGGGAACGGACAAGAATCTTCCCTGATCTCAGAGCATGCCATTCTCCCTGCATTGTCACATGCTCACCAACGCAGCAGCTCCCACAAATATTTAGTATCTTGTTATATGCCTCACTTATTTTAGGTAGGGGATTGTTGATGTAAGAGACATCCAAACCTATAGAGAACTTTTATCAGAATATGTTTGAGACAGAAGATATACCTGAAGCAAGATCTGAGTAGACAGATAAAAATGCTTCCAAGAAATGACAGTTTGCAGCAGCTTTTATGCATTTGGAACTAAGGAAGATTACATGAAGGTGGGAGAAAGCAAGGTGGTGGTGGGCAGGGGTGGTGGTGGTGGGGGATTGGATTCCAAGATAGTTAACAAGATGATGTGCCCTCTTCAGGGAGGTCACACTTTAGAAGGAAGGGTCTGAAAAGAGAACTGTCAAAGGTGTGTTAACCTGGATGCACAGAAACAATGGACAGGGCTTGCTGATGACAAAGGTAAGCCTTTTACTGAAGTTATGTGACTACCCACCATGACCTGCCCAGTTAGGAGTTTATGATCAGATCACCCTGTGAGGTTACTTTTCATAGAATCGTTTGTTTTTTTCCCCCCACTACATGGTAGCTACAAATGGAAATACAGATGTGATACATTGGCAACTTATGTGTCATAATTGATGCTTTTCATAAGTATGAAGAATTCTTTGTAATGATCTAAAAAATACAAAATGCAGCTTTTCTGTCATTTACAAAGGTTAATCATACTATATATACATTACACATTGTATGTTTCTAGAAAATCCAGTGTATATTAAAACATTATAAAAGGATTTTTTAATGTGAAACAGAATTAGGTTCTAAGTTTAGTTTGTTATTGAAATTGGTATTTTTCATTAATCTGTATACTTTCCAGGGATGATGTTTGGGAGGAACCAGAGTTTTTCAACCTTGGCAGAATTGATATTTTGAGCTGAATAATTTTTTTTTTTTTTTTTTTTTTTTATGTTGGGCTTGTCACTGTACACTACAGGATGTTTAGCTGCATCCCTGGCTCCTTGAGATGCCAGTAGCATACTCTTTTCAATTTTGACAATCAGAAATGACTCCAGACATTACCAGATGTTCACTGGGGAGAACATTGCCAGGGTTGAGAATTCTATTAAAGGTACATCTTATGTTTATAAGATAGAGAAAAATTAAGTACATTGTTTTCACACTTTTTTAATGCATTTTTACATTGAGCACATTCATTGATACAAGGGATCTTAACATGAATAAAGTTTCTGCCCTTGAGCTTATAGGCTGAGGAAGGAATGACATGGGGACACAGGTAGTACATCGTGTTGCATATTGTTATTGAGGTGTTCATATGGTGCTGTAAGGTCCTGTGGAGAACAGCCACCCACAGGAACCTCAGGAATAAGTCATTGTTCTTATAGTTAAACATGTCAGTATTGCATAAAGCACTAATTTTAAAAAACTTTGTTTCTGTTAATTGTGGAAAGTATGTGCGTTTCCGGAGAAGTCCCACTGGAAGTTGATGCATATCTTAACATTTGTCTTCTATTTTTCTTTATCTTTTTTTGTATTTCACTCTTCACTATGCTTTTGTCTTGAGTATATTGATAAAGATTTTTTGGTTTAGACCACTAGGTGGCAGTCTTAGCTATAAAGAAGAAATCTTGTGAGCAAGCTTTCAGTCTCTGAAGAGTCATCCTTTATTCTATCTGTAATAGAAGCAAATGTCCTAAAACAAGGTATAACATAAGTAAGGAGAGAGTTTATTATATAGTAATGAACACAGAGTAGTTGGACGTAGGTATTTGTCCCATTTTTTAAGGTTGCTAATCAGATGACTTTATTAAAAAAAAAATTTGTTTCTGAAAGTTTATTTTTTTCCCATTACAATTTAGTCCCCTTATGCCCCCCTCCCCCTCAATCACTACACTGTTGTCCATGTCCGTGAGTCCTTTTTGTTTAATCTTTCCATCCCCTAACCTCCTCTCACCCCCTTAGTTGTCATCCTGCTCTCCATCTGTGAGTTTGTCCCCATTTTCCTTGTTAGTTCAGTTTGTTCATTAGATTCCACATAGGAGTGAAATCATATGGTATCTGTCTGTCTCTGACTGGCTTATTTCACTTAGCATAATGCTCTTTCTATTTTCATATTGTTTGTTGTTCAAGCACAGTTGTCTCCACTTGCATCGCACCATGCCCCCCAACCCTCACCCATCTCTGCCTCCTACCCTTGAACCTACCCCGTTTGGCTTTGTCCATGTGTTCTTTGTACCTGTTCCTTGATGGCCCTAGCATAATGTTCTTCAGGTCCATCCACACTGTTGTAAAGGGTAAAATTTTTTCTTTTCTACAGCTGAATGGTATTCCACCATGTAACTGTCCCACAGATGAGTTTTATCCACTCATCTATTGATGGATACTTGGGCTGCTTCTGTAAAATGGAGATTGTAAATAATGCTGCAGTGAACATAGGGTTGCTTATGTTCTTTCAAATTAGTGTTGTGGGTTCCTTTGGATATATTCCCAGAAGTGGAATCACGGGGTCAAAAGGCAGATCCACTTTTAATTTTTTGAGGTATCTCCATACTGCTTTCCACAGTGGCTGCACCAGTCTGCATTCCCACCAGTAGTGCAAAAGGGTTCCCTTTTCTCTACATCCTCTCCAGTACTTGTTGTTTGTTGATTTATTGATGATGGCCACTCTGACAAGTATGAGATTATATCTCATTGTGGTTTTAATTTGCATTTCTCTGATTAGTGACATTAATCATCTTTTCATATGTCTATTCACCATCTGTATGTACTCTTTGGAGAGGTGTCTATTCAGATCCTTTACCCATTTTTTAACTGGGTTGTTTGTTTTTTGGTGTCAAGATTTGTAAGTTCTTTTTATTTTTTATTTTATTTTTTCTAAAGATTTTATTTATTTTTAGGCAGAGAGGAAGGGAGATAGAAAGGGAGAGAAACATCAATGTCTGGTTGCCTCTTGCGCAGTCCTACTGGGGACCTGGCGTGCAACCCAGGCATGTGCCCTGACTGGGAATTGAACTGGTCACCTTTTGGTTTGCAGGCCAGCATTCAATCCACCGAGCCACACCAGCCAGGGCAAGATTTGTAAGTTCTTTATAAATTTTGGATATTAACCCCTTATCAGATGTATCAGCAAATGTGTCCTCCCATTCTATGGGTTGTCTTTTTATTTTGTTGTTTTCCTTTGCTGTGCAAGAATTTTTTAGTTTGATGTAGTCCCATTTGTTTTTTTCTTTTGTTTCCCTTAGCTAGGGAATTACATCTGATAAGATACTGCTATGAGCAATGTCTGAGATTTTGCTGCCTTTGTTTTCTTCTGATTTTTATGGTTTTGTGTTCTAATTAAGTCTTTGATCCATTTTGAACTTATTCTTGTGTATAGTATAAGAAGGTGGTCTAGTTTCATTTTTCTGCATGTATCCAGTTTTCTCAGCACTATTTATTGAATAAACTATCTTTAGCCCACTGTATGTGCTTGCTTCCTCTGTTGAATGTAAATTGATTATAAAGGTATGGGTTTATTTCTAGCTTCTCTATTCTGTTCCATTGATGTATGTGTCTGTTTTTATGCCAGTACCATGCTGTTTTGATTACTGTGGACTTAGAGTATAGTTTCATGTTAGGTAGCACAATGCCTCCAACTTTGTTCTTTTGCAGGATCACTGTTGCTTTGTGGGGCCCTTTGTGATTCCATATAACTAGATATGTGTCTTATTTCAAAAAGGTATTTAGTATTTCCTTAAATCAAGATCTTATCCATTTAGAGGCAATATAAATGCAGTGATTGAGAGGATGGTCTGAGTAGTTAAACTGTAGGTTTATTAAATCTTAGCTCTCTTCCTTACTAGCTTAGGTAAAATACTTGTGGTAAACCCTCACTGTCAGAGTTCTTATCTATAAAATAGAAATAATGGTATCTGTACCTCATGGTTCTTAGGATTAAATGAGTTAATATAAATAAAAGTGATTAGAGCTTGGAATAGAACCTGATACATAGTAAGAATAACAGTTACAGTAGTGTGATGATAGCTGTTGCTGTTAACATTGAGAATATGAAATAGCACCAGAATACTAGACGTTTTAATCTTATTATCTGGTTACTTATCTACCTCTGCTTACCTGTCTGGTTATTGACTCATTGGATCTGTAGTTTTGCATTTGATTAGACAGACAGCAAAGGAACAGTTCACTGAGCAGTCTGAGGCCACATCTGCACTGATACTCTGCAGCTACGTTATGCTGGTTGGTGTTTCTGGTGATAAATCTGGTGACAGTCTGAATTTCCCCTCATTGCTGGTAACTTCTCCTTTTCTGCCTGGAAGCTTAAACAATTTCAGCTTTATCCTTAGAAGTAGGACTCTTCCCGGTAGCAACTTCCTTGGGGCTGATCTGGGTCTTTTTTTGTTGTTGATGGTTTTATGCTATTCTGTTTTTATTAATGTACTTTAAAACATTTTTCTGCTGTTCCACAGATAGAAATTTAGTTTTTACTTAATTTTTTTTCTATATGCTGTTACAAATAATGCTCAATCCTTGCACATAAATGTATATGCACCTTGCACATAGGTATAAATGCACTTGCCTGCTGATTGTAGTTCTCTTTATTGTAGTTCTTTAAAAGTAGAATTGCTGGGACAAAACATAAGGCATATTTAAAAAATTTTCAACAACTTGCCTAATACTTAAAGTTTGAAACAATTCTTTGGACCAGTTTACCTCTTCCCAGCAGTATATGAGAAGGTATCCATTTTTTTTACCCTTGCCAATACTGGATGTTTTTAGTTGTCTTTGCCTGCCTCGTAGAAAATAAAGATTATCTTGATTTTAATTTGTATTTTCTTGCATTGATTTTATAAAACTAAAGGAGAACAACTTATTCCTCTTTGTACTTCTGTCAATTGGGCATTTTCTTTCCCTGAATATATTAAAAAGTAATTAGATTTGGGGTCCTCTGAGACCCTGCCTCTAAAATTAGGCCTCTCTTTCAGTGTTCATCTTTAAGTATTTATGCAGCTGTAATACATTTACAGAGTGGATGTAATATTTAAACATTGCAACAGCATTGAGCTAAGAAAAGGCAGGGATTAAAGGAGAAATGTTTTATTGAAAAAATATATCTAAGAGTTCTGAATAATTTGAATACATCAAATTCAGGGATTTTGTTTTGAAAATAGCTCCAGTGACATTTCTTTTAGCAAACGGAAGTTGAATTTTGGTTTTATATACTTGCAAGTCTCTTGTGCCATAAAAATTTATTGTGTTGTATATACAGGGTCTGGCACAAATAATGCCCCTTTTTAATTACAGAATCTTTTATTACAAAATCATAAACATGTAATTCTGTAACAACAATATCACACTCAAGCGCACCATATGACATTTTAGGTGAAATGTTCAAGTTAAAACTATAAATCATTACATTCATATACACCCTACCAGCCACACTCAAGTAGGCATTACTTCTGCCGGACCCTGTATATTTTGGTGGCATATCAATGTACAGATTAGCTCTCCAGACCATCGCTGTCACTATTCTAGAAGGTATCATTTTGACTTTGTGACTGTGTCGTAAGGAGCCTCAAGTATATAAGCTCTGTACACACCAACCAGAAAAGTCAAAGTAGTTTCAGTTTTCAAGGAACTGATTTTGCAGTGCTGGTAACATAGCTAGAGACTTTGTAAAAAGTGTATTGAATAAAATTTACCATTCTGTAAAAGGTGTTTTTATCATATATACTTTTACAGTGTAATTGGTATACAATTATATCATAACATAACACTACTAAATTAATACAATTTTTACATATTGATAGACTTTAACAAGTCATGGTTAAAATTCCAGAACTGTTCTTTTATATGTGATCTATTTCCTTCACTAGCTATGGTAAATTTGATGTATAAAATTCTGGTTATGGTATACATTTTAAAACAATTTTGTGTGCTTTCTTGGAATTAGACAAATGTTTTGTTTCTGTCTTGGAAGTTTAACCTGAAGCTGTTTTCTCTCATATATACCTACAGCAAGCAGAGCTAATCACATTGTTTTTAAAGGTTGGCTAAAAAGCAGGTAGTTGGGACCTGTAGCTTTCACATTGAATGGACAAAGCACTGTTCCCACCCCTACAGCAACAATAGCAGTAAAGCCCAGACAGTTGCACATGTCAAGTTTTCTTGAATCCAGGAGAGACCTGAGGTTGCAGGGCCACTACCTGACCTGAAATCTAAGGAAAGGCAGACACCTCTAAGAAAAAATGCAACAGAAGGTCTTGTTTACCTGCGACAGACAAAATGAACACTACTCAGAAGACTTTGGTTGAATTTTTTAATGAACTGCTAAAGGCTTAGTGTGGAGTAGCAAGAGAATATAGAACCCCTGGGGTCTGCAGACACATGGGAATTTGCACCCATCTCCACAAACTTTATTTGATGCCTACAAAAAAGATAGGAGATGGGGTGGGAGGCAGTTACTGTCCTCTTTGGGCAGGTCTGGAGGAGGGGAACTGTAAGTAGAAGCTTCGGGACAGACGTGAAGTTCTGTCTAAATCCTCCCTGCCTCTGTCCTGTGAGACAAAGTCCTTAAACTGAGGTGGGAAGGGAACAGAGAGTCCTGCTCCTTTCCTGGAGGTAGAAAGAGGTAGGGCAGGAGCCCTGAGAAGGCCACCCCCCAGACTCTGGGGAACACATTGCTTGCCTGTGACCAGGCTTAATGAGAATATCAGAGAACTCCCACCCTGTGCCAGGTTAACAAATATGGCTGAACAGTTAGCAGTGGCATGCTGAGAGGTGCAAGACTATGGAGGCTGACAGATCATCTAGGTGCAGCATAAAGGGAAGACTGAAAACCTCAGATTGAGCAGACACAAAACCCTCTGGAAAATTAATCTACTCTAAACACAGGTATGGCTGGAGGGATTTAAAGCCTGTGGTGCATTGTGGGTAACTATGGCCACAACAAATTCCAAACCAAGCGCATGTCCCGACAGTAAATGACCCTCCACACACAAAGGATCCAGCAGAAGGAAAGGCGTGCCCCTATCCAGGCACAAAAACTGTTTACCGCACTCTTTGCTGTCCTACAGAGGATATCCTGCTTTCAAAAAATATATATATATATATATATATATATATTGAGGCATAAAAAGAAACAGGGGAAAGCAAGTACTTTTGAGGCAAAGGAATTAACAGAACCATATTCTTAGACACTTTAGTTATTGGAACTCAGACATGGAATTTAAAATAGCTCTGATTAATATGTTAAGTCCTGTAGTAGGAGAGGCATACAACACGCATGATCAGGTAGGATATTTCAGCAGAGAGCTGAACATAACAAAATCGAATGAAAATTCCATAAATGAAAATCACAATAACAGGGACAAAGAATGTCTTCAATAAGGTTATCAGTAAACTTGACATAACCAAGGAAAGAATCTTTAAACTTGAAGATAGGCCGTGCTAATGATCTAAACTGAAATACAAAGAGAAAAACATGAAAAAATAAAACAGAGCATCCTTTAGCTTTGAGATACTATAAAGTGGTCTGAATGTGTAATTAAAATCTCAGGAGAAGAGAAAGAGAATGGGACAGAAAAAAATGATGTAATGGCTAAGAACTTTCCAAAATTAGTGATAGACTACAAAACAGAGATACAGGAAACCCAGAGAATACATGAGGCAAGATAATCCTTCCATACAAACAACAGAAAGCATATCACATTCAAACTGCTGTCATATGAAGATGATGATATTGAAGGTAGAGGGAAAAGTTCATTATGAGGAAAAAAGAATTACAGCAGACTTCTCATTTGAACCAGTGCAAACCAAAAGCAGGGCACTGCTGTCTTTTAAGGGCTAAGAGGGAAAACCTTTTAAACTGAGAATTCTGTAGTTAGCAAAAAGTCTTTAAAAAATGAAGGAGAACTACTTTCAAAGTAACACTGTCGACATCACAGAAACTGAGAGAATTCATTGTCACCAGACCTGGAAATACTAAGGATGTTCTTCAGGCAGAAGGGATGTGATACTAGACAGTAACTTGGATCCATACAAATAAGTGAGAGTGCTCTAAATGGAATAAATGAAGGTAAATATGAAATTCATGTTTTTCTAATCTGAAAATGTTAAATATTTAATTGTCCTGAAAGATAGCTGATTAGAACAAAAATATTAGAAATATATTTTGTGTTTAGCACATAAGTGATAGTAAAACTTATGACAACAATAGCTCAGAGGGCAGGAGAGAGTATACTATAACATCTTTTCATGTGAGCTGGTGTGATTCACTTGAAGCTGGAACAACACGGGAACTGAAGCTCCACCCCCCCCCACCCTGACACAGTCAAAAAGCCAAGTGTAACTTTTTGTTTTTTTTTTTTAAAGTAGTTTGTTTATTTTTAGAGAGAGGGGAAGGGAAGGGGGGAGATCAATATGTGGTTACCTCTCACACGCCACCTACTGGGGACC
The DNA here is from genome assembly GCA_004027475.1 of Anoura caudifer. Classification (NCBI taxonomy): domain Eukaryota; kingdom Metazoa; phylum Chordata; class Mammalia; order Chiroptera; family Phyllostomidae; genus Anoura; species Anoura caudifer. The sequence goes on along the minus strand of PVKU01005555.1, from coordinate 74,400 downwards.
TGACCTGCAACCCAGGCATGTGCCCTAACTGGGAATCGAACTGGTGACCCTTTGGTTCCCAGGCCCACACTCAGTCCACTGAGCTACACCAGCCAGGGCCCAAGTGTAACTTCTGGCTCCCCCAAAACACAGTTACTGATACCCTACTATTGACTGGAAGCCTTACTGATAATATAATAGTTAACACATGCTCTGTATATACATTATACTGTATTTTTACAATAAAATAAGCTAGAGAAAGGGAAATGTTAAAATTACATGGTTCATCTGCAAGTTTTTGCAAATTGTTGGAAGTCTCAAAATTTTTCTAATGTATTTATTGAAAAGGATTTGTGTCTAAGCAAGTGGACCCGTGCCGTTCAAACCCATGTTGTTCAAGGGTTGGCTGTAACCTGTTACAGCTCCTCATTTCAGCATAAAACTGGTTCCTATCATCCCTATGTGTTTCTTTTTACCAGTAGGAGAAGAAATGGAGTATACTGAGCTTAGGGGGATGAGCAGGAATTTGAACTATTTCAATGGAGAGAACTGATTTTTGGAATAAAAGGAGAGTGTCAACTGCCTTTCCTCCCCAGGAAAGCAGGGAGGTCTTACGCGCATGGCCCTTCATTTACCAGACTCTCAAAATAGAATGTTACCCATCTGGTCTATAAGAATGTAGATCACGTTCTCAGGCCCTTCTGCTGCTCAGTGTCCAGAATTTGAAAGTTGTTTTACTTCCTTTGTTTTTATAACGAAATCTCAGATGTGCTATTGTAGGCCAGAGGGGATTATATTGAAGCCCGGGTTTTAATCACTGAGGTGCAGTAGTTTGTAAACATCTGTGGTAAAATAACTACTGTCTTATTGGCACAGAGTTTCAGAAACTGTGGAGGAGTGTCACTGTGGATTCAATGGATGAGGAGAAAATTGAAGAATATCTGAAGCGACAGGGTATTTCTTCCATGCAGGAATCTGGACCAAAGAAAGTGGTATGTAATCACTAGAAAAAAATGCACTCTTCTGTTCTTTGAACTGTTAGCCTGCCTTCCATTCTCTCTGAAGAACAAACAGGTAGTCAGTTCTCCCTCTCAACTTTTCCTGTGCCCAGTCCATTGAGCTTGGTCCGTTGCAAACCAGATCAGCATGTGCTTTATGGAGGACCAGCAGATCTCTGCCATCAAGTGCTACTCCCCAGGCATGTAAGGGTTTTCTCCATCTGACCACTCCCTGTCCTAGCGGTGTCTGCTCTTAAGCTCCAGCTGCACTGAACTTTGCCGGTTGCTCACATATTGCCTCCCAGTCCTTTTCTTGGCCTTTAATGCTTCAGTTGTGTACCTTCTCCATGCCCCTGCTCCAGTGAGCCCTGTAGTATTGGTGCCTGGCTCTTCCTTGGTCCTGATCACATTGGATTGTCATTGCTGACTTGCAGATCCCTTTGGAACCAGAGAATACTGTCTTTGTAGCACTATCCTGTTCCGAAGAGGGGTTCCTAGTGGAATGAAGACCTATGAAGTTGTCTGTACCAGCTAATCAACTAACTGTGTTAGTCCAAGGGCAAAGGCTAGATGAGCAGTAGTTCACCAGCTCTCTAGACTCTAGCTGCTGTACCTCTCTCCCTCATTTCCTTGTCCACCATCAGGCTGTGTAACTTGCCTTCTTTGTGACTGTGTGTGTGTTTTCAGTGAATTTTTAGGACTCCTTAAAAAAGACTACCAGTGAGCCCCATGAAATTAGTGTAATGATAGTGCTTTATGGTTTTTTGTCATTGTTTAGCTTATTGATTTTATCATGTAATATTAATATTTCAGATATTGGAAAGAATAGAGAGTTATAATATCAATCTCTGTGTGCCCACCCACTTCCCAATTTTGCCATATCTCTGTTTTGCCCTATTCTGATCTTTTTCTTATGGTGGTGATGGATGTATTTTTAAACCAGATGATAGTTATAAAAAAATCAAAGCATCACTACCTCTCTTTTTATCTCCTTAGTGCCTAGAATAGTTCTAGTAAGTTTTTGTGCCAGTCCATTTACTCCAGGTAGAGATATACACAGGATCATAACCAAAAGCACTGGTTCCTGTTTGCAGCTGGGAGTGTGTTGTGGATGGGTGTGTGTGAGTTGGGCTGCAAAGCAGAAAAACAGGTCAGATACTCTTGCTGCTGCTTTCTGGGCATCCTTAGTGAACCCTTACTGCATTACCCCTTTGAGTAGCTGTTGTTTCTGTTTTTCCCTTTTCCTGTAGGCCCCTATTCAGAGAAGGAAAAAGCCTGCTTCCCAGAAAAAGCGACGGTTTAAGACTCATAATGAACACATGGCTGGAGTGCTGAAGGACTACTCGGACATTGCTCCTGGCAAATAGTGAAGTTTTGTAGGTGAGCAAAGAGTTACAAATACAAAGTCAAGGTCTGTCTTGTTGATACTGGGATCTGAAGACTGTCTTCCCATTCTACTTCTTAGGACTGAGGAGAGGAGCAGTTCAGGTAACAGAACAAGTACAAATCACCAAACTTGAAGCTTACTTTCATTGAATAGGCTGCTGAGAAATGTGATGTTCCCTGTTAACCTCTGTGACTTCCTGGGGGAAAGGCACTTAGCATGGCATGCAGGTGTCTTTGCTGTTCATCTCTACTTCTGAGCGGTTCCTGGTTCCATTTTTCCTTTTGTTCCTTTAGAACAAGTTTGCGGATAGTCTTGAATGCAATATTTGTTTATTTCAAAATAACAACAACATATTTATAATAAAATCATTGCAGAAGGAGCTCTAAGATGTTGGTGAATTCAGTTTGTTTCTTTGTGTTCTTGGCAATGGTAGTTGGCAGCTCTGGTCTTTAACGCCCACAGAGTATGGGTTTGGGATGTTGTTAGAGACCGTGATCTGTGCTGCATTGCTGAGCACCTGGGTTTCATAGTTGGAACACAAGTGTGCCTTTTATTAGCAAGTGAAGCAATAAAGATACACTACATGTGATTTTTTAATGTTTTCTTTTAAAAGGATAAATTAGTATTTAGTCTCTTGGATTTGCAAGTCATTGTCTCATGCCATCAAAGATGGATAGAGTTGTTTTGGCAACCTGAATATCAGTTTTACATCCCAACCCTCGGGGAGCTTGACCTTGAGGTCCTTCTGGTGGAGAGTGTCCTTATCTCCTCATCACTGGCCAAGCTCACGAGAGCTGTTATCAAATACATGGGTTCTTAAGAGTTATGATGCCTCACAGGAAATCTCTGTGGTTGTTCCAGCCTTCTGTGACAAACTACCTATTTTCTTTATTTGTATTTATGTTGTGGTCTGCAGTGGTTCCTTGAGTTGATTGTTACAGTCCTTATATCATACATTGAAATTGTAGTGGATTGCAAAAACGAGGTTCGCTGTTCTCAAAAAAGGTGTCACTGTAACCTGAAGCAGTAAGTACTTTGTGCAGATGACAAGGAGTCCTTTTTATTTTTGTTTTGTTTAAAAAATATTTTATTTTTTATGGTATTACAGTTGTCCCAATTTTTCGCCCTTTGCCCCTTCCACCCAGCCCCGTCCCCCACTCTCATAGTCAAAGCCATGCCACTGTCCGTGGGTCATGCATATATGTTCTCTGATTAATGCATTCATCTTCTTTCAACTAGTCCTCCCTACCCCCTCTGCACTTAGAGCTGTCAGTCTGTTCCATGTTTCTGTGCCTCTGGTTCTGTTTTGCCTGTTGTTTATTTTGTTCATTAGATTCCACCTATGAGTGAGATCACATGGTATTTGTCTTTCATTGACTGGCTTATTTTACTTAGCACAGTAGTCTCCAGTCCATCCAGGCTGTGGCAAAAGGTAAGCGTTCCTTCTTTTTTTTACTACTGCATAGTATTCCATTGTGTAAATGTACCATAGTTTTTTAACCACTTATCTACTAATAGGCACTTGGGTAGTTTCCACATCTTGGCTATTGTAAGTAATGCTGCTGTGAACATAGGGGTGCATGTAGTCTTTTGAATTATAGTTTCGGAATTCTTAAGATATATTTTCAGAAGTGGAATCATTGGGTCAGAAGGCAGTTCCATTTTTAATTTTGGGGGGAAACTCCTTACTGTTTTCCATAGTGGCTGTACCAGTCTGCATTCCCATCAACAGTGCACTAGGGTTCCCTTTTCTTCACATCCTTACCAGCACTTGTTTGTTGATTTCTTTATGATGGCCATTCTGACCAGTGTGAAGTGGTATCTCATTGTGGTTTCAATTGGCATCTCTCTAGTGGCTAGTGATGTTGAGCATTTTTTCATATGTCTGTAGGCCATTTGTATGTCCTCTTTGGAGAAGTGCCCATTTAGGTCCTTTGCCCATTTTTTAATTGGATTGTCATTGTTTACCTCTTTATTATATCCAGGCTGTAAAACACAGCTTGAGAAGATGTAAGACTGAGGCTCCTCAGAACATGGGAAGCTCACCTGATCTAGCTTTGTATCAGAGTTGCTAGTAAGGAGGAGCTTTAATGTCTTAACTGCATAAAACTAGGGGGTTTTTTTGTTTGTTTTTAAAATCTGGAGCTAGCTTATCTCCAAGTATGCCTACTTTTGGTAGTCTGTACACACCATTGTTTTGGTTTTTCCCCCAATTTTATTGATATAAATTTGTTTCAGTTGATACAGAGAACTGTGTAGTTTAAGGTATACACATAAAGATTTGACTTATATAGATTATGAAATTGTTATTATAAGCTTAGTTAACATCCATCATCTCACATAGATACTAAAAAATTGTTTTGTTTGCGATGAGAAATCTTAGGATTTACTCTCTTAACAACTTTCATATATGCCATACGCAATGTTAACTGTAGTTGTCATGTTGTACATGACATCCCTTGGACTTACTCATTTTACAGCTGGAAATTTGTGCCTTTTGACTATCTTCATCCAGTTTCCCCTCCCCCATCTCCCACCTCTGGTAACCACAAATCTGATATTTTTTGGATGAGTTTGGATTTTTTTTTTGAAGATATTAAGTGAGATTATACAGTATTTGTCTTTCTCTGCATGACTTATTTCACTTAGAGTACTGCCTTCAAGGTCCATCCGTACTATTGCAAATAATGGCTGAATAATATTCTTTTGGGTATATACAGACAATATCATTTTTATCCATTCATCTGTCGATGGGCACTTAGGTGTTTCCATGTCTTGGCTGTTGGAAGTAATGCTGCTGTGAACATGGGAATACAGATATCTATTGGACATACTGTTTTTATTTCCGTCAGAAATATTCCCAGAAGTAGAATTGCTGGATCATAAGGTGGTTCTACTTTTAATTTTTTGAGGAAACTCATTACTGTTTTTCCATAGGAACTGTATCAGTTTACAGTTCCACCTACAGTACACAGGGGTTCCCTCTTCTTCACATCCTACTAGCATTTCTCTTGTCTTTTTGATGCTAACCATTCTAATAGGCATGAGGGGATAGCTCATGGTGGTTTTGATTTGCATTTCCCTAATGATTAGTGATGTTGAGTGTCTTTTCATATTCTCGTTCACCATACTTCAGAGAAATCTCTGTTCAGGTCCTTTGCCCATACAGCAGTGGTTTTTTAATTTATTTTTTAGTTTTTGCTATTGAGTTGTATGAATTATTATTTTTTAAAGATTTTATTTTGTTTTTAGATAGAGGGGAAGGGAGGGAGATAAGAGAGGGAGAGAAACAACAACGTGTGGTTGCCTCTTGCATGTCCCCCACTGGGGACCTGGCCCACAACCCAGACATGTGCCCTAGACTGGGAATTGAACCTGCAACCCTTTGATTCGAAGGCCTGCACTCAACCACTGAGCCCTACCAGCCAGGGCGTATGAATTATTTTTATATTGGGTTGGCCAAAAAGTCCATATGGTTTTTCTGTAAAATAAAAGACACATTTTTTTTAAAAGATTTTATTTTTATTTATTTTTAGAGAGAGGAGAAGGAAGGGAGAAAGAGAGGGAGAGAAGTAGTAGTGCTTCTTGTGTACCCCTTACTGGGGACCTGGCCTGCAACCCAGGCATGTGCCTTGACTGGGAATTGAACCAACAACCCTTTGGATTGTAGGCCAACACTCAATCCATCGAGCCACACCAGCCAGGGCAAAAGACACATTTTTCATTTTCACCAATAACTTTATTCATTTGGATATTTTGAGTATGTCAGCCATGTCCCTTGTGGTATAAGTTGATTGTTCTCAGTGAATGTCTGGATTTGATCACCCTCAACTCCAGCTGGTCTGCCCAACCATGGAGCATTGTCCAGCAAGAAATTTCCAGCACAAAACTAGGCAAACCACTTTTGACATGTTTGATCAGTCACAGCACCTTCTCCATACACTGCACAAATCTTTTTTTGTGTTTCAGTTGCTTTTTTACCTTTCTTGAGATAATAAAGCATCATATGCAGAAAATGTGTATTTTCTTTCATCTTCAGTGTTAAAGTGACTACACAAAAATTCGCCAGTTTTGATGAGTTTTTTAAAAAATGCACTTTAATATCATAGCCGTCACAATACAATCTAACAAAATTATTTTGAATTCAGTTAAAGACAACTAAACTGCTAGAGTCATCTTATGGAACAAAACAAATGAACTTCTTGGCCAACCCAGTATTTTGGATATTAACCTCTTGTCAGATACATGGTTTGCAGATATTTTTCCAAATCTCTAGGTTGTCTCTTCATTTTGCTAATTTTTTTTTTTTTTTTGGCTAGGCAGAAACTTGTTTGTTGTAGTTCCACTTGTCTAATTTTATTTTGTTGCTTGTACTTTAGGTGTCATATCTAAAAATGTCATTGTCAAGACCCATGTCAGGAAGCTTTTTTGCTGTGTATTATTCTAAGAGTTCTATGGTTTCTGGTAATACATTACTGTGGCTTTATACTATAACATGAAGTCAGGAAGTGTGAGGCCTACTTTATTCTTTCTTAGGATTGCTTTGGCTATTTTGGGTATTTTGTAGTTTCATATAAATTTTAGGGTTGTTTTTCTATTTCTGTAGAACATGTCACTGGAATTTTGATAGGGATTGCATTGAATCTATAAATGGCTTTGGCTAGTATTGACATTTTAATAATGTTATTCTTTCAGTCCATGAACATGGGATACCTTTGCATTTATTTGTCTTCAGTGTCATGTAGTTTTGAGTGTGGAGATCTTTAACTTCCTTGGTTAAATTTATTTCTCAGTACTTTATATTATTTTTCATACTTTTGTAAATGGGATTGTTTTCTTTTTTTCAGATAACTTGTTGTTAGTGTATAGGAATGCTACTGATTTTGTATGTTAATTTTATTTTCTGCAACTTTACAGAATTCATTTATTAGATCAAATGGTTTTTTGGTAGATTCTTTAGAATGTCCTGTATTTAAAATCATGTCATCAATTTTAGTTCTTACTTTCCTGTTGCCTTTAATTTCTTTTTTCTTGCCTGATTGCATTGGCTAGGAATGTCTGTTCTATGTCAAATAAAAGTGGTGAGATTGGGCTCCCTTGTCTTGTTTTTGATCTTAGAGAAAAAGCTTTTATCCTTTCACCATTGAGTATGTTGTTAGCTGTAGGCTTGTCATGTATAGCCTTTATTATATTGAGGTACGTACCCACTTTATTAAGTTTTTATCATGAATGTATGTCAAATGCATTCTCTGTGTCTTTTTAAATAATCCTGTTTTTTTGTTATTCTATTAATGGGATGTATCACATTGATTGATTTGCATGCATTGAACCATTCTTGCATTCCAGATATAAATCCCACTTGATCATGGTGAACAATCTTTTTAATGTGCTGCTGAATTTAGTTTCCTAGTATTTTATTGAGAATTTTTTAATCTGTTGTATATTCATGAGGGATAGTGGTGGGTAATTTTCTGGGTAGTGTTCTTTTTTGTCTTTCATATCAGGTGATGCTGGCCTTGTAAAATGAGTTTGGGTGTGTTCTCTTTGATTTTTTTTTTTTTCTTTTTGTAAGTTCTAGAAGGATTGGCATTAATTCTTTAAATGTTTGGTAAAATTTTTCCTGTGAAGCCATCTGGTCCTGAGCTTTTCTTCATTGAGAGGTTTTTTTTTTTTATTACTGATTCAATCTCCTTACTAGTAATTGGTCTGTTCAGATTTTCTGTTTATTCCTGATTTCAGACTTGGTAGAGTATATATTTCTAAGAATTTTTCAGTTTCTTCTAGATTATCTAGTTTGTTACAGTATAATTGTAGTGTAGTAGCCTTTTATGCTTCTTTGTATTTTTGTGCTATCAGTTGTAATGTCTCCTTTTTCATTTATAATTTTGATTTGGGTTCTCTTTTTTACCTTGATAAGTGTAGCTAAAGGTTTGTCAATTTTGTCTTTTCAAAGAACTAACTCTTACTTTTGTTAATATTTTCTATTGTTTTCCTATTCTCTGTTTCATTAATTCTCTAATCTTTATTTTCTTTCTTTCCTTCTGCTAACTTTGGGATCAGTTTGTTCTTTTTCTAGTTACTTAAGGCATAGAGTTAGGTTGTTGATTTGAGATCTTGTTTCTTAATGTTTATTGCTATGAACTTTCCTCTTAAAACTGCTCTTGTTGCATCCCATAAGCTTTGATATGTTTTTGTTTCCATTTATGTCTCAGTGTACTTTTTTGTTTCTCCTTTAATTTCTTCTCTGATTCATTGGTTATTTAGGAGTGTTTAATTACTATGTGTTTGTGCATTTTTCAGTTTTTCTCCTGTTACTGATTTCTAGTTTCATAACCATTGTGGTCAGAGAAGATACTTGGTATTACTTTGGTCTTTTTGAATTTGCTAAGATTGTTTTGTGGCCTAACATGGTTTATCCTAGGAAATGTTCCATGTGTGCTTGATGAGAATGTGTATTCTGCTGTTATCAGCTATAATGTTCTGTGTATGTCTGTTAGGTTAATTTGCTCTGTGGTGTTGTTGAAATCCGCTGTTTCCTTATTGATTTCCTGTCCAGAGGATCTAGCCATTGTTGAAAGCGGGCTGTTAAAGTTCCCAACTGTTTTTCTGATGGTGTGCGTATCTCCTTTTATCTTCATTAGTCTTTTTCTTTATATATTTGGGTACTCTCGTTGGGTGCATAAATGTTACAGTTGTGGTGTCTTCTTGATGAATTAACCCCTTTCTCATTATATAATGATCTTTATCTCTGTTTACCATCTTTATTTTGTCTGATTGCTGTAAGTGTAACTACACCTTTCTTTGGATACCATTTGTTTAAAGTATTTGTTTCCATTCTTTCATTCTCAGTGTGTATGTGCTGTTAAGGCTTATGTGAGTTTCTAGCAGGCATTTGGATCTTGTTTATCCATTTCAGCCATTCTTTGTATTTTGATTGGGTAATTTAATCCATTTACATTTAAAGTAATTATTGAAGGTAAGGACTTATAGTTGCTTTTGTGGTTTTCTGGCTATTTTGTACGTCCAGTATTCTGTTTCATATCCCATGGTCTTTTTTGTGTTTTGATATCTTCTGGTACAGTGTGCTTTGACTTTGTGTTCTTTTGTGTAATTACTATAGGTTTTACCCTTATGGTAACCATTAGGCTTACATAACTATCTTAAATGAGTGATGCTTTGAAGTTAGTTTACCTGCCTGGTGCAGTGGGAGAACCAGCTCCAAAACCAATAAGGCTCTTTGTGATCTTGACGCAAGCTGACCATGCCTCATGTTTTCTGGCCAAACAGGGACACTAAGTTGTCACTGCAGACTTAACAGCTTTGCCTGCCAAACTGAGCTTTTCAGTGTTCTGGCCAGGTTTTTTGGTCTTTGGGGCTGGAGGCTTCCCTCAGCAATGGTTGGGGCTATTACTCAGCTTCCATGCCAGGGAGTGAGGGGAGGACCAACTCCTAGAAGGCTCCCAGGTCACCCTGATGGGGCCTGCTGGTTGGGAGGGGGTGGGAGGTGCTCTTAGCAGTGGGTGAGTCCATGACTTAACTACCCAGCCTGGGCATAGCCAGGGAACCCTATGTGGCACTGGCTTTGCAGGTGATCAGCTCTGCTTGCCTCTGACCTGCTTGAGCATTGCTGGGCTACACAGCTTCTTAGTCTTCTTGTCAGCCTCTGTGGTCAGGTGGGGCTGGGAGCTTCACTCGGCAGTGGGTGGGGCAAAGGAAGACCAGGCCCCATGGCTGGCAAATCTCTTAGTTTCAGGACCCAAATGAGGCAGACCTGCACCCTGCTGATTTTCCTGGTTGGGCTGTGACATCTACTTGGTTCTGCAGATGAGCAAAGATGCTGGTTGGGGTTATTACAGTCATGAGCTGCTTAACAACAGGGATATTTCCTGACAAATGTGTTGTTAGGTGGTTTTGTTGTGCAGACATAACAGTGTACTCACACAAAGCTAGATGGCATAATTGCATGTGCTATACTTTTATACCACTGCCAATGCATTAGGTTTGTTTACACCAGCATTGCCACAAACATGTGAGTGATGCATTGTACTACATTGTGATGGCTGTGTCACTAGGTAGTAGCGATTTTTCAGCTTCATTATAATCTTATAAGACCACTGTCTATATGTGGTCTGTCATTGACCAAAATGTCATTCTGCTGTGCATGACCACTTGGGCGCTGCTGGTAGGAACTCGGTCTGCCCAGCTCTCCGAGCTGGTAGCTGCAAGGTCCTTTCTCCTTCTCGCCACTCGGATTCTGAGTGGTTAATTTCCGCAGTCTGGTGGGGTGAGATCGAAGGGGGCTCCTAAGAAGTGACTCAACACTGAGGCAGCTGTTGTTCACCCTGGACACTGTTTCCCCTGGAGGAACTGTCAGCTTAGGGGGCCTCGGCGTGGTGCTGCTGTGGCCTGCGGAGTGGCACCGCAGTAGGTGTGTAGCTGCTCCTCATGCCCTCCTGACGTGGTCTGTCCTGCTCTCTGTGGTGCAGGGGAGAGCCTCAGCCTCACCCTGTGTTCTAGAATTCTCTCAGGGCTGTCTCCTCCATGAATTGTTAGTTCTCGTGCGGAGGAACAGCATCAGGAACAACCTATGTTGTCATCTGGGGGGTATCACCTGTCACCATCTGTTTCGTTGGTTAGATCAGAAATGCATTTTGGACATCTCAGACACGTCCTTTGTTTCGCAAGGAGGCAGTCATCAAGGCCTCCATCACAGGTTTTAGGGAAGATGTTCCAGCCAGTTGTGTATTACTAGTGGTTTCTAGCTAAGCATGTGCTCATCGGCACTTCGTGAATTGGCCTTATAGTTGATTTCAGTTATTATGTCCAAACTATTTCAGAAATGAGGAAATTGGCATTTAGAGAAGTAAAATGTCTTGCTACAATGTCACCTTTGCAAATTCTATAGCTTTACCTCATTCACTTATATTTTCTTGTGTTAATTAAGCTTTGATCTCCTTTGCCACCTACATGGAAGAGAAATTTGTCTCCAAGTTGAAGTACTGGTATTGGGTCATCTGGTGATTTGTGGGAGGGGAATAGTCTTTGTAGGAAATTGTGATCGCCCAGTTGTGTTTGAAGATTGTAATAAAAAGGAAGAAGAGTCTTCTACCAGTTTTTGTCTAAAACCTTATCCACCAGAAGTTTGAGTTAAAGTTGCTGTCAAGTTCTTCTTGCCTCTGCTCCTTTCTGCTGGATCTGCTGGCCATTTAGAAATAAGTGGGAACAGGCATGGCTGGGTGCATTAACAGGTTAGTCTGTATGCGTTTGATCTATAATTCATCATAGTCTTTCAAGGCTTTTAAAAGGGGGAAGCTAAAAGAAATATAGTTGAGCCTAAACCAAGTGTAAAAAATACTGCTGTCACATCCTGTAAGTGTAGCCTGATGATGGTGGGACTCTGGGGACAGAGGGGCACTTGATACCTGTAGAGCAGAGGACTAGGGAAAAGGCAGTGCAGGACCCGTTACTCCTGTTACTCCCGTGCCAGTGTCCTGGGGGGCACTCCAGGTGTGCAGCCCTCGACTGCTTCTGGGGGCTGTTTGAGACCACTAGGAAGAAAAACATTCTGTGTGGCACTAGGGCATTTGGATTCATAAATCCCCCAACTGACAGTTTTCTGAGGCAGAGATGATGTCCCCTCTTCCCTTCTGGCTACTGTTTTTACTTGCAAAAGATTCCTTTGTGGGGAGGATTTGGGGTTTTCTGAGGTTTTGTTGACTGTTCTTAACAAGCCAGGACCGGCATTGTTGCCCTGTAGCAAGGCAGGAGTACTATGTGTGGAGACAGCAGAGATGACCTGTCATTTGTGTATTTCTGTCCTTGGGGCTTCACATAGGACAGTCCATCTTTTCCCAGTGAGTGTTTTGTAGGCCCCTCCTGAGAAAGCAGCAGACGTTCTATGGGAGGTAGAGTGCTGGGGGAGGTCCAAGGAGCTCAGGAAACCAGCTCTCAGACTGAGCGAGCCTTAGAACGCCTGCCGCAGTCCTGGCCTGTGCGCCAGCGTGCGCGTGTAGACTGAAGGCCCTTGAGAAAGAGGTAGGCTAGGCCCCGGCATTGTGCCTTTGACCTTCTTCTGGCCATAGTTAACACAAAAGCACATTTTCCTTTATAAAAGCATTTCCACTAGAAATAAAGGTGGTTGGTACTCTCCAGCAGAGTGGCAAGGCTGCTGTCCTAGGCCCCTTTGAACAGGTAAGCCCATAAAACGAGTCCAACACCCCTGGTTTGGAGGTGGGCCAACACATTCGTGACGGAAACCATGGGGTTTCAAGTCTCTGTAAGAGAAGCCAGTGAATTTCAGCCACCCAGAATTTTGCAGGGGTTATACTTCAAAGGACATTCAATCCAAATTTACCTTCAGGTAAGTGAAAACACGGAAGAGTACTACGAGCAGGAGAGGACCGAGTCAACTGTAGCCTGAATTTGGCAGGACCTGCTCCAGAAACACCCAAGAGCTGCTTTATCATTGTACTTGACTATTTTAAGAATGTGAACTTTCTTGCTGAGCCACTCACAGCCCCAAGCCCTGCCTTCTAGTTTTAGGGGAAAAGCTCTTTAATTCAGGTAAATATTTTAACTTGAACATCATTTCTCATTCAATTTAGGCGCCTTTTTTGCTCAGAAGACAAGTTAGGGTTGAATTTAAGCCTCTGAAGTATTTATTAGTAACTTAGAGTTAAGTAGGGTGGTCAGAGTTTCACTTGAATTTTAAGTGAGAGATGGGTGTGAGCAATGGAATGTGGAAGGCTTCACTCATCTTTACGGGCACAGTACGTTACGGTTTGTAGGAGCAGGACCTTTCCCCGTCTCCTTTATAAAGCAGGAAACAGTGTGGTGGGCACCCTGGAAGTACTGGTAAAGTGGAGTCCAGAGTGTTACCGGAGAGCTGTGCAGGGGATAAAACAAAGAATTTTCATGGCATATTGGCATCTCTGGGGACCTGGGAATGTTGGAGAGCCAGGCCCGTCTGGAGAAGAGTTAGTGCTGTTTTGGTACTGACAGGCAGGTTCTGCAGCAGTGGCAGATAGCTCTGCCATGGCAGTTTGATGTTTTTCCCAACTTGGGGGCCTTACGTATTCGGCTAGCTGATTGCATATGGTTTTCAGTATCCCAGTTCTTATTTTTCAGTGTAGGTGTTTTGAGGACTGGTATTTCAGTAATACTCTCTTGCCTTCTAAGAATGCTGTAAAATTGTTTGACGTCATGTGAGGGTGTGATAGAGTGGATTACCAGTCAAAGAGGAAGAGCATCTGTGTGCCCACACTCGTACAGCTGGGTAAGGGTGCCTTTGTCACCAGCAGGTGGTCATCCCAGGGGTGGGGAGTGCAGCAGGAAATGTGCACGTATCTCCACCACTGAGCACACTCGCTCAGAGTGCTCCAAAATGCCTGGTCGATTCCTGTGGCCCCCCACACACAGACACCAGGACTTCCTGTGTGCTGAGACAAATTCAGGAATGTTCCTTATGCTGCACAACTCAGGCCCCAAGGATGCTGTGGGTGCTGGGGTTCAGGAAACCTCAGAGATGAGAACAGTAGGAATTGCTTGTTGGTCCCATAAAAAGTAGGTCCAGTATATATGCAAACATTGGGTCCAGTGAGTTTGAAGCCTTAGATGAGGCACTGGCATTCTAACTTTTACTTTCCAAGTTCTTTTAACTTGTAATTTTGTTAGAGGTGGAAGGTATAGCCATGCATTTAATGTTAGATGCCAGTTTTGTAACTACATTAGTCTTATGTACACAAGGACACGTCTTCCCCTCCCAATAGAGAGGGTTCGCTTCGTAATGAAGGAAAAAGATGGCTTAGTTACCATCTTGGTGGAGCCCACACACTGGGACATTATGAATGTAAACTAGAGGGAACAAACCTGCTTTTTCTTGTCCCATGTTCCCAATTCTAAGTAATTCTTCATTCCTGTTCAGTAGTGACCAAATAGGCAGTTTCTCAGACTGTAATGGAACTGGTGTCTGAGTGGTCAGCAGGAACGTATGTGGAGTCCATAAGCACCACCCAGACTTGTCACTGTTATATCACTAGTGGCCATCGCCAAGGTGGTGATTGGGGCATTCACCCAGCCATCCCAAGGCTCCTTGTGAAAAAGCCTATGGAAGTGACTGGGGTGAGGGTGGCCCAAGGTAGACAGGAGAGGCAGTGAATCTCCTTCGTGGGGTGACACCCTCCAGTCCTAGGCTGTCTGGCCAACATCTGGTGCCTCTGAGTAGGAACGTCAGAGGGCAAAGCTCCATTGTCAAGGTCAAGTCTGTCCCGGAGTAGCGCTGGGTGTGGCTTTCAGAGCCTGGGCAGGACTGCGAAAAGCTGAGAGCTGGTTGTCTGCAGTTATACCTGGGCTCTCAGCTATTGGAAGGCTGTGATGAGGACCTGCTCTTGGTGAAGGTCTCCTCTGCAACAGGGACAGGAGATCCAAACCACCAAGCCAGTGTTCAGCGCACAGCAAGACTAATAATAGTTGCTAGTGTGCTTGCCATTACTTGGAACTGGGCACTGTGGTTTCCCTCCTTCCTCCCCCTTGGAGAAGAGGGGTTGGCAAGAGTGTATACGAGAAATGCTTTTATCACCTTAGCTATCAATGCTTGACTTGTCACTTAACTGGAAACCATAAGTGATTATAGATTTCAGATAATTTGGAGCTAAGCTTTGTAGGCTGAGGTGGATGTGTTGTCAGCAGAAGAGGTTTGTGGCTCTACTCTGCGGTCCTCCTGCCAGGTCAGGAAGGCTCCGGTGAGGGCCATCAGAGTCGCTCACCTACTGCCCACCATAGAGCATTTGTGGAGGTCATTCTCTGACTCTCCCAGCCCTGTCTCCTCCTCTAGCCTTTCTGTCCATACCTCAAGGGCTAGTGCTTCGCTCTGTTGAGGCCTGAAAAATGGTAGAGAAATCTGCTGGCCCCTGGTCTGCAGTGTGGTTTGCTCTTGGTTGATTGTGCAAAAAAATTTGTCCAACAGTGGCATGACAGCTGGGATAAGCACTTTATTTTTTAAAATGACAATAGAAAAGTACCATTAAACAATTATAAAAGCATAATAGACTGTGTGGAACTTGCTGTTTTCCTTAGAAACAACAGCATAGAAGGTTCACCAAGTGCGCAGCGGTACTGAAGGCATGAGCAGGGTGTGAACACGGACGGCCGTTCCCGTGCTGCTGTGCCTGCACTTTGCCTCGTTTCTATGAGGGTCTCGGAGAGCCCCTCTTCCCTGGCTCCCCTTGTTTTCTGTTGTTAACCTTGAAAGGCTTCTTTCTTATGGAAAGTAATGAAACAAACCTAAAATGAACTATATAATCATAAAACACTTAAGTGTTGAGCACAACATGAGATCAGTTAAGAAAGATCTTGATCATGTTTAGCTACATCAGCAGTTGAAATTCTTAAGTCAATATATATTTTTATACATGGCTCTTCTATAAAAAGAGGGGAGACTGAGCTATCAATCAGACTCTGGAAATGTATCAGCTTACAGTGCAAGACCACCTGGGGTTTTGAAGAAGTCTTGAGGCAGGCTGAACAGTACTCATCCCACATACCCACTGATGGCACCATCTCTGTGGGCCACCACGGTAGCAGTGTCCCAGTGAGCACGCAGCCTTCAAGACAGTGTTTTAAATGGCTCGTTCAGCGCAGTGCTGCCAAGATTTGGGAACACCACTCAGCCGATGTTTTGCAGAGTCACTCGGTAGACAGGAGCTGCGCACTGCAGCCAAGCAGGTGGGGCACACTCAGCTCCTGCCTGAGGCAGTGCTGGCTTCCTAAAGCCAGGGTTTCCCCTTTTCAGTGAGACAGGCTCTGCACCTGCACTGGGGGGTTGGTAATACACCTGTATTACCAACAATTTGTCACCTGTTGGTAATACAGATGTCAAACTGGGTCACAGTTTGTCACCTCTGGAGTGGCCAGGGTTTTCTGAGGGCACACTCTGATCAGGAACTTGTACCAAGGAGAGGCTTCTCTGCCCAGCAGTGAACATGTCACCAAAGTAAAGCTCCTGGGGGCTTTTGATGGTCTTGCAGGGGCGTCCTGCTGGCACCGCCAGCACACACCCAGTGCTGCAGTTAGCACAGCTGTTCCGGAATGCCGAACACCACGTGTCTGACTCGCCCTGGACTCGGGCCAGGCATGGATTTCTATACATTCACAATACGTTCTGGAAATTTTCATATTTAAAAACATGCTTCAAACATGCAGCTTATTTTAGAGGAAAAAAATAGATATTTTTAAGTACAGGCATTCAAAAGTCAAACACAAAAACTGTGATCCAACCCAGTGTAAGATCATCCATCATGTTATACTTAAAACGTTTGGTATAAAAATACTCACTCTTGGTTTTATTGTTGACATCTTTTATGTTCTGTTTGAAAATATCTCAACTCTACAGAAATGTATGTCAGACCATGCGTTCACAAATAACACACTATTTGTTACAATTATACAGTGTAAAAGAGTAAAACGTTTTTATTATATTTATTTTCTTCGGGGGAAAACACCAGATGTGTGATAGAGGCTGTGGCAAAGTCTTGAAGGGATCAAAACTGGGCAAAGTTTTTTCAAGCCTGAAAGAGAAAGAGATGTGTGAGGGAAGCAGACTTCACAAGTGAGTGTGTGCAGTAACTCCTCCTGGCTGCAGGCCTGTGCTCGGAGACACCTGCTGGTAGAAGAACTCAGGCTTTGGAAACACTCGCCTGGGAAATTCTTGGTGATTCCCTACGAAAGTGTATGTGTGTGCCAACCTGGAATGCATTTACTGACTCACCAATAAAGACCACACTAGAGTATCGGTCTTACCTAAGATAATACTTAATTTTCATTCATCTCTTCTTACTAGAAACTTTTCAACACCTCCTTTCCCTGCACTTGCAAGGAAATGCCCCCATTTGTTGTGCCCTGCGGTAGAAAAAAGGGCCTTCAAATAATCATTGAGGCTTTTTGACTGCCACTGGCAGAGTCCCGCCTCCCGGGGTTTTCGTAGCTCCATCACAGTCCTTTGTGTCTTGGGCTTACCTAACTGTGTAAAGGCTGGCTGCCTTGGGAAACCTGTTACTGCATGGATTCTGTCAGCACGTTTCACTTTTCTCTCTCCAGGTCCCTTGTTTCCTTGCCATCATTTTACTAACATACCAGACTCACAAATTTGTGGTTGCAGAAGAAGTATATGCTTGAGTAAAACAGCATATACTAGAATTTTGTACAGGGAAATGCTTATTTGTGAGTGGAAAGAAGCTAGAAAGTAGCATTATTACTGAAAACCCATATTATTGTCCTAAGTTAGATTTATTTGGGAATATGTATATTTAGCAGTAAAACCCGAAATTAGAAACATTTTGGTGAACACTCAAACATAGCTAAAGGCATGATTTTAGAAAATACTCCTCCCCAAACCAGGAATGAACAGTGCCTGATGAACCTGAACTCTGATCCAATCAACCCTGTCACAGCCTGGTTTGTAGATGTAACAACCGTGGGTCATGAGTTGGAAGCCCCAGTGTGATACCTCAGTGGCCTCTCTGAGACAGGAGGAAGGGAGCGTCTGCAGGGCCTCACTTTCTGACTCTTCTGCCAGCCCTGATACCCAGCACAATAGAGGGATGAACCCTCACTCACCAGAGCTGGATGAGGGCCCAGCCTGCTCACACCTGTCTTTGGTGTAGGTAACGCGTCTTGTGATGAATGCTTTGTGAGCAGGGTCCGCATGACCTCTCTTGAAACTTATGTCTCTTCTGCTATGCTCTGATTTCTCCCCGGTGGGGGAGTGGCGAAGTGCTGGGATCCCACTGTCCGGGTGTGTGCAGCATGGAGCAGCCCTGGGTGAGTGGCAGGAGAGAGTGCCTGGGCTGGGGATAGGGATCCCGTGCTGCAGGGGGCTTGAGGCCAGGGATCACCTTTGGGGCTGTACCAGCTGACTTTCCTAAGGAACCCACAACTTTCTGGCCTACCTCGCATCCCCACAAATGTTTGATCTGCTTGTAACTGCCAGAGGATCCTCCCCTCAACTGTGAAGAGGCAAGGCCCCCAACCCCACTGCCCAATCACCACCCATCAGGGGAGGAGGAAAGCCAGCTTAGAGGAAGTGGATGTGAAGCCAGTTTCCTTCCCCCACATTCTTGGCTTGTCAGAACTGGGATGATACCTTCCACGTCATCCCAAACTGGCCATGTGCCAGGAGTCCAAGCTGTGCGTGTTGATGCCAGGCAACCATTTGAGGAACAACAGTCACTGCGGCTGTTTCTACTTGGGAACAATTCACAGGGGACGGCGCTTGGCTGCCCTTAGACTCTGGGAACCAGAGGGGCCTGCCAATGGCCTCCTACGGAGCACCGGCTTGGCGAGGGCCACCTTAGGAAAGCAGCCGAAGCTGGATGTGATTACCAGGCGCTGAGAGCAGCGGTCTGAAACTAAAGCTGCCACACTGCTTTCAGGGGCTGAATGAACAGGGAAAGGAATGCAGCTACACACGATCTCCCCTTCCTACAGGCTAGATGAAGTCCCTGCCATCTCCTCCAGCCCTTGGCTGTGCATGGTAAGGGGCCTGGCTGGCCTGTTTCTGCTTTCTTCTCTGGAGAGCTCACAACCGTATTTGAGCAAATGCACATTGCTAGTCCTGACCACTTTCTGGTTCCACAGCTAGTTCCTGGAGATTTCTACCATGACCTCAAAGGCAACATGTCTAATCTCAGACTTAGCAAACCTTAACACAGCTCCTGACCCCTTTCCCTGTGTGTCTTTGTTCCCGTACCCAGCCCCTTTGTTCTGTCCCTGACACAGCCCTGTGCTCTTGGATCCTTCTGCCACTCCTGGTGTGTTTCTGACATGTGTCTTTATCCATTTGGCTGTGGGCAGCAAGATGACAGTGATTCCTAAAGCAGCCCCTTCCCCCAGACCCAAACCCCTAACACATCCTCCTCAAAGCTCCTGAAAAGCTTGGTCATATTCTTCCTTCCTCTCATATTCTTCCTTCCTCCCTTCTTCTGTTCTAAGCCTGCCCCCACAAACCCTATTATCTTTCCAAACTCTCTTCCTCCAGCCTGCCCACTTTCTTCAGGAACTCCTCCAGGAGCTCTCACTGCCCAGGCCACTTATATTCGGCTTTCTCACAGGATCATCTTGGATTATTTTCCTCCCTAAAACTATTTCTTCTTTCCTCTATCCCAGAAGAGTCATTTGAATTACATGGTAAGTGAAACAAGGAAAATAGGCCACTAACGGGATGTGGCACTGAAACTCACCCATGCCCAAGACAGGAGAGGTGCCTGGGGACCCAGGTTGTGCTCTGGCTATGGGCCCAGTGGCGCCCCGAGCACCTCTGCTGAGCGTCTTCTACAGGAAGCTGACACAGGGAGAATGGGAAGGGGCCTCTGGCCTGCCTGACCTCATAGTTCTGTTCCCTTCTTTGTGGACTCCTGGGAAGGAAGAATGGCTGATTTTTTGAAGTGAAAAATCTAGATGGGAGGAGGGAAAAGGGGGGGGATGGGAGCCTCTAGTTTCCTGAGCTTTTCCATAACTGCTGTGCAGCTAAGTCTCACATGGGAAAAGAATGTGTCCCCATGGCCATAGATATTCCCAGACTGAACAGAAGGTCAAAATGTGGCTATTTCAGTCCCTGTAAACAAGGAAGAGGTTTCACTAGGAATGGAGTTCAAGCCTTGGAATGTACTAACAAGAACATTTTAAACAGAATGCAAAGACATCTGAGAACACAGAGCACCATGGGGGGAGAGGGTCGGGCTCTGTTTAGAGAGCAGTTTCTCCTCATAGAACCTTTCCTGAAAGGGGGTCATCTACAATCTGCGTGTGGTGGGACAAACAAGGGAAGAAACCATGTTAAAAAATCTGATCAGAGGTAAGTCACAACTGTTCCAATGTTAACAGAGAATGTTTCCTGATATTTTAAGAACATTACACAATTCTAAAACATTTCATTTCAATTGTCCTTGCTCAAAAAGATCAGCATGTAGCCCTCAGAACTTGGATACAGCCAGGTGTGGGGTCAGGGATGGGGCAATGAGAAGACCTGACAGGGGCCAACTTTCCCATTGTTTGTAGAAGTGCCTTGTGAGCCTTTTCTCCCAGCAATAAGAAAACACTATCTCACCCCCAATCTTTCTACACATACAGAAGCTTCTCAATTTATGATGGGGTTACATGCCAGTAAACCCATTGAAAATACCATTAAGTCAAAAATGCATTTGAAACGGAATATCATAGCTTAGCCTACCTTAAACGTGCTCAGAACATTTACATTATATACCACAGTTGGGCAAAATCATCTAACACAAAGCCTGTTTTATAATAAAGTGAATTAAAGACTTGAGACCTGAAACTGTAACACTCCTAGAAGGAAACATAGGCACTAAACTCTTGATTTCGGATATATCTTCTTGGATAAGAGAAAAAGAAAAATGGATGGGGCTACATCGAACATCCACACAGCACAGGTAACCATCAACAAAAGGACAACCTGCTGAATGGAATAAGATATTTGCCAATGAGACATCGATGAGGGATTAATATCCAAAATATAAAGAACTCGTACAATTTAACACCAAGTAACCCAAAACAGTCCAATTAAAAAAGGTAAAGGACCTGAACATAACTTCTCCAAAGAAGCCAAGTGGATAGCTAATAGACATATGCAAAGATGCTCAACATCATTAATCATCAGTGAATTGCAAATTAAAACCACAATGAGATACACTACCTCACACCCATTAGAATGGCTCTCATCATCCAATCAGCAAACAAGTGCTGGGGAGGATGTGGAGGAAAGGGAACCCCTGTGCACTGTTGGTGGGAATGCAGACTGATGCAGCCACTGTGGAAAGCAGTATGAGGTTCCTCAAAAAATTAAAACTAGAACTACCCTACGATCCAGGAATTGCATGTACAGGTATTTATCTGAAGAAATACAAAACACTAATTTGAAAAGATATGCACCCTATGTTCATTACATCATTATTTAAAATTGCCAAGACATGGAAGCAGTCTAAGATCCCATCAACAGATAAGTGGATAAAGAGATGTGCTACACACACACAATGTAAAACTACTCAGCCACAAAGAATGAAATGTTACCATTTGTGACAACATCGGTGAGCCTAGAGAGTATTATGCTGAGTGAAGTAAGAAACACCATGTAATTTCATTTACATGTGGAACTTAAAGAAAATTCCACAAACATATAGATACAGAGAACAAATTGATGGCTGCTGGGGTTGGTTGGTGAAGGGATTAAGTACAAATTGGCAGTTATCAAATAGTCATGGGAATGTAAAGTAGTACAGCATAAGGAATAGAGTCACTAGTATTATAATAACTATGGTGTCAGATGGGTACTAGGACTAGGGGTGGGCAAAGGTAGATTTACAGTTCTGCGGAAAACAATTCAATAAATTGATAAATAATACCAGAAAAAGTCACATACAAATGTAAACCTACTTTTTCCCATCCCTATATTTACACCTGAAACTAATATAATGATGTAATATCAACTGTAACTGAAAATAAAAATTACAATAAAGTTTTCAATATCTCATGTATACAAAAACAATGTCCAAAGAATGCTGGCAACACAGTATGCTGCAGAGTGTTGGCTGTTTACTCTCTTGATAGTGTGGCCCACTGCCCAGCATCATGAGAGAGGACTGTACCACATGTTGCTAGTGTAGGAAAAGACCAATATTCAAAACCTGAAGTAAGGTTTCTACTGAATGTGTGTCACTTTCATGCCATCATAAAGTCAAACCACCATAAGGCAGGGGCCATTTGCACTTATTTACTAATGATTTTCCCTCCAGAGTTTCTCTAACATTCATTTTTATAAAGAAGTCCCCCTCCATCCAACTCCCAGTACACATGGGACAGCATATGACAATGGTTTTAAATAAGAATGGTTTAAGTTCAGAGCCTTCCGGCCAAGATGGAGGCATAGGTAGTAGATACACTGTGCCTGCTTGCACAACCAAAAGAAGGACAACAGCAAATGTACAGAAGTCTGACAACCAAGGAGTTAAAAAAGAATGTTTCTTCCTCCTTCCAGACCGGAAGGAGGGGCGGAGATGGTCAGCCAGGCGGCGCAAGTGGTCCCACATTCACATGCAGAAAAACTGGGAGGAATAAATGGAGAGCGAGACAGACTCACAACCCAGGGTTCCACTGCGGGGAAATAAAGCCTCAAACCTCTGACTGAAAACACCTGTGGGGGTTGAGGCAGCGGGAGAAACTCCCAGCCTCACAGGAGAGCTTGTTGGGGAGACCCACAGGGCTCGAGAACGTACACAAACCCTCCCACCTGGAATCAGCACCAGAAGGGCCCAATATGCTGGTGGGTGGTGGGGGAAGTGACTGAAAACTGGCAGAGAGCAGAGCAACCGACCCTGTTCTCTCTCGGACCCTCCCCCACATACAGTGTCACAAGGCAGTGACATGATTGCCCCACCCTGGTGAACAGCTAAGGCTTTGCCCCTTACTACGTAATATGCGCACCAAGACAAAAAAAGCCCAAATGAAAGAATAGTTCAAAGCTCCAGGAAAAATACAACTAAGCGATGAAGAGAGAGCCAACCTATCAGATGCATGGTTCAAAACACTGATAATGAGGATGCTCCAGGAACTCACTGGGTACTTCAACAACATAAAAAAGACCCAGGCAGCAATGAAGGTTGCATTATGTGAAATAAAAATGTACAGGGAACCAACAGTGATGGGAAGGAAAGAAACATTCAACCAGAACAGAATGAAGAAAGAATTTAAAAAAATGAGAGGCTTAGGAACCTCCAGGACATCTTTAAATGTTTCAACATCCAAATCATAGGGGTGCCAGAAGGAGAAGAGGAAGAGCAAGAAATTGAAAACTTACTTGAATAAATAGTGAAGGAGAACTTTCCCAGTCTGGCAAAGGAAATAGACTTCTAGGAGTCCAGGAAGCTCAGAGTCCCAAAGAAGTTGGACCCAAGGAAGAACACACCAAGACACATCATAATTATATTACCCAGGATTAAAGATAAGGAGAGAATCTTAAAAGCAAGAGAAAAGGAGAGAGCTACCTGCAGAAGAGACCTTACAGGCAAGAAGGGGCTGGAAAGAGGTATTCAAAGTCATGAAAGGCAAGGACCTACATCCAAGATTACTCTGTCCAGCATAGAGCTGCATTACCTTCAGTATAATTGGATTAGTACGTCAGAAGGAATATACATACCACATCTGCAAAAGATTCCCACCAAAGTGCTTAAATACCTTAGGTGGAACATCTCATTCACTGATGCTGCGGGATGAGCAGATGTTCATGGCCCAGCCTAGGATGGCTGTCATGACAATCAAGTACTGGGGTTCCATGCTTTGAGAGTTGGCAAAACTCTCAGTTGCCATTCTGAGATGGCCTTCCCTAAGCAAGTCGTGGTTGGAGGAGATAATGAAGAACCAACCCCTACCCTGAGCACTCCACACCAGCATTTCCCAACTTAGAGCACCTACTGGGAGAGGTGTATCTCCCAGACTGCTGAGCCCCACCCCCGGGGCCTGAGTTTCCCAGGTGATGCTGGGTGGTGGTCCTGACCCCACCCCAGGATACACTGCTTCTCCAGAGAGCCTGTTCAGCCTCTGGCTTTGGAACTCACCGGCATGCTCCAGTTTTGT
Source organism: Anoura caudifer (assembly GCA_004027475.1). NCBI lineage: Eukaryota > Metazoa > Chordata > Mammalia > Chiroptera > Phyllostomidae > Anoura > Anoura caudifer. The sequence continues at coordinate 50,397 of PVKU01005555.1, read as the reverse complement.
GGAACAGCTCCAGAACAGTAGCCACCATTGAAGATTGCATTAATACCCACAAGACAGATTGCAGCCACCATCACACACCTGGAACCTGGGGTGGAGAGAGATCACCAGTTAATTAAACCCATTAGCAGTGTGCAGCAGTCTCCACCCCCAGCCTGGCCTGCAGCTAGGGTTCCCTGGACCTAAGACCAGCCTGTTCTGAGAGTCAAATGCAAAGGGACTGCTTCTGCTACTGAGCTGAGCACAAGCAACACTTGAGAATGAACTTGTATCCGTGGCATGAAAAACTCACAGCCAGGACAGCCAGCTTAGGATGTGCTGGAAAAATGAGGGGAGGCTCTCCGGCCAGTGGACTGTAGCAACCAGACACCACCGCCCATCACCGAGGTGTGAGGAAAGGGCATGTGGAAAACAGTGTCTCCGGGGACGTCTTCACATATCAGAATATGAAGATGGAAACTGCCTGGGGGCAGAGCGGCAGTACCAGCTGCTGCCCTTCCCAGGGGCTGGGTCCCCAGGACTGACCAAAGCCCTGCTGAGAAAGACACAGCACCGGAGGTCCCCAAAAGGAAGGAGAGCCTAAGACCTAACCACTCCAGCACCTTCTCAGACCAGAGTAACACCTGGGCAGCCCAAGGCCACAAAACCAGGTCTCTAGGAGATCCCTGTGGTGTCAAGGGCACCTCGAAGCTCAACTGTACTCCAAGCACCTACTGGAAAACCAAAACCCAAAAGGAAACATTTGTGAGCATATCCTTCTGTTCTCTAGGGTCTGAGAATTTTGAAATAGGAAGGTGCAGAGACCCAGCAAATAATAAGTTTTTTAATACTCTCCCTGCAGGCATGGCTGGCTGGGAGCCAGCAGGTGTTCATGAGAATCCCTGGCATTGAGGAAGGAAGCCCAGCGACCAGCACCAGATGCCAGTGGCCCTGCTCCCCACTAACAGTTCTCACTTCCAGCTCTGGCTGGCACCGCTCTTCTCGCAGACAGGCTGCCTGTGGCATGCGGGGCTTTGTGAGCGGGAGCAACACACAATGTGCTGCAGCAAACCCTTGGAATTCCCCATAAAGATCTCACCAGTTTTCTGGCACAGGAAGCTGGCCCTCCAGAAGGAGGCCTTGTGGCACTTGGGGTTCAGCTGAAACCCACCTCCAGGATTCTGCGTGAGGCTGAATGAAAGATCACCTTCCTGGGGCAGCTCTCAGAATTAAGGGGAAAAAAGTTTTCCCCACAATTTTACCATAAAAGCATTAAAGGTGAGTCGATGTGACTCTAGTCTCCTAGTTACAGTAGGGTTATTTCAGGACAGGAAAATACTCATCTTCACAATCAAAACTTACTAACTTACCCAACTTCTCTCACCCTTTCTAAACTTGCCAAGGCACAGGAGGGAGGGAGAGGGGGAAGGACGAGGGAGGGAGCACCCCCAAGCAGCAGCAGCAGCGGTGGCAGCAGACCAGGGGGCCCTCCTGGGGCTGCCAGACCATGGCTGCACCTGTAGGATGCCTACTCTTTAGGCTGAAGCGTCCTCTCAGTATGAGCTTGGACTGATGAACGAGAGTCCAGGAACCCTAGCTGTCACCAGGTCCCAGAGTACAGGGTTTCACCACCCAGCTGCACTCTGCCCACTTTTTATATCAATGACATGTGTCCACACACCTGTGCCCAGCTGGTGGGCAGGGGGACCACGCAGGCCAGAGTCTGTCTATTTTCCAGAGACACTGGGAGATTACTCCCCAAAGAGTGTACAACGCAGGACAGAAAGTCTAGATGTGTTCACCTTTAGCTTTACGGAGAGCACGTGGGCCTTCTGAACTCCCTCTGTCAGCCTAGGAAGACTGAATGGAAGTGCAGGGTCCGGGCCCAGGCTGCTGTAGGTGGCCCTGACCTGCAACTGTTCCCCAGCCCCCGCTGGGACTCTACACCTGGACTGAACACATGGCTGCCCTCACTGAACTTTTCCTAGGGCCCAGGCAACTCTCCTGGTGCAACGTATATACTCTCAGGGGTCTCAAAGACCTCCCATCGAGACTCTCAGAAAATAGAAAATGGGCAACAGTGGTGAAATCACAGCTTTGACTGCATTAGGCTGTCACAACAGTCTTGGTGTGAGATGAACTCATGCACGCATGCGTGGCTGGCAGACGTCTTGTGTTTTGAAGCCTGGGGGACTGACTCCGTAGTGGCTGGAAGGGGCAGGTTCTCGGGCCTGTCCCTCCTTTGTAACTCACAAGGGAAGTTTAACAGACCCCAAGGCTCCGGGGAATCAGAACGAAGCTCCTCCCAGGGAAAATGGAGAAACCCCTCGGAAGGGCTGGTCAGCGCGCAGGGCTACGCTGCACAGGCTGCCTGGGCACCCCGTTCTCTGCCAAGGCTCTGTGAGGCCTCACCTAACTTAAGCCTGCTGTACTCCAAGCCTGTGTACTTTGATTTGGCTAAGGGTAAGCAAGGAGAAAAGGATTAGTGAAGTGAAATTACTCTCTAAACTTGAATAAAGTGAGGTCTGTTCTGATAAGGAACCCCACACAAATCTGGGGGAACTTCAGGTCACCGTTCGAAGGGTGTCAGGCTGACCCTGACTCCTCTGCTCGCGCCCTGGGTAAAACGAAGCGCTTGCCAGCCCACATCTACCCTCTGCCCTTGCTTCGCCTACACCCTCCCCATTACAGTCAGCTCACTACGGCAAGGGTTTTGTCTGCTGCTGCTGTTTCGTCGTCAGCACCCAGAACAGTACCTTACACACCGTCGATGTTCAGTGAATGTGTGTCATGGGGACCTTGGCTAATAGAACAAAGGGGAATGGTACACCATTGTTGGGTTCCACCTCGTTTCTGGGCACGCTGCGTCGTGAGAGCACGGTGCCTGGGTCTCTTCTAGGGAGCAGGCGGGGTGACTGCGGGAGCCACATCTGTCTGGGCCTGCGTGAAGACTTCGTGCCCTTCCTGCTCTGCTCTGCTCCAAACTGTGCCCTGACAGACATCCAGCACCTGGGACTCCTCTGATGATGGCTCTGTCCCCAAGGCCCCACGCTCACAGCTCGAGCCTACGCCACGCCAACCCAAGCTAAACATCGGGAATAAACAGCTTCAAGTTCTGGCCTTAGCTCCTGCTGTGTCCTTCTCTAATCTGGTGAGGCTGTTACTGTTGTAATCTCCATTCTGTGGTCGTGGTCCACAGCCAGGGAATTCTCACGAGTTCTTAAAGAACCCCTCCCACACCCACCCCAACACCTGACACCGCCCCCACTGCCATTACATTTGGATGGCCAAAAAGGAAAGCTGTGTGACTCCCATTCCCTGTGGGAAGTGACTGAAAACTTCCTCACGCTTTCCTGCCCTCAGCATACCTGGGAGTTGATCATTTTCAATCTCTAGCATGTATTCTGTTTGGTGTTCTCTGCTACAAGGCTGGATCATTAGCAAAACTGTAGTGATGGGTAGACCTAGTTTATGGTCTGACTAAGCATATCCGTCAAGGAAGATAAGGAACAAACTAAAACACCCCTAACACCCACCCCTGATGGTCCACCTTACATGCTCGCACTGGTCAGCACTCGCATGCCACGCTGACTCTGGAACTTTCCTCTCAGCAGGCTCATCGGGAACTTCCTGAGCAGTCTCTCTCCCTTCTCTCTAAAATGTGTGTCCATGACTCTCGCCTATTAGAATTTAAGCTCCTTTGGGGCACAGGCTTGGTTCTGCATATTTTAATATCTAGCATGCAGTAGACACCTGATACACAATTGTTTAAAGAACAAAGAGCTTATTTACTTATATAGCCACTGATTACCCTTCAGAAATAGAAAGTCAAAGAGGGTCAATTAAAAAACCCTCAAAGCACCTCTGGGAAAGGAGGCCCAGGACCACTGAGGGTTTGGAAGGACGGCATCCTGATGCCCACACATCATATGTCACAACCAGGCTGCACACAGGTTACGTCTGCTACCAGATGTCACCCCTGCTCTTGTCTTCTAGTCTGGTGCCACCTTTGCATGGGGGAGGCAGCTCCCTCTGATGACAGGAAGGCCACTGGGGCCACTGGTGGGCAACCACCCTTCATTTGGCCTGAGGTGCTTGTGAGGTTCTACAATGTGGTTTCATCTGCACCACTGTTTTCAGTTCTAACGTACATTTCCCTCAGTACATAGCCCAGATAATGAGCTCTCTGGGAAGGGGTCCAGAGCCTAGAGGAACCCAAGTAATGAATCCACACCGAACCAGTCTAACTCCAGGTGGATGAGAGACTAGAGTCCACACCCAACTGCAGTGGGAATGAGCACAATTACCTGTCCATTCTCCTTCGTAACCAGGTCCTGTCCTCCATGTGCTCCAGACCCCACGAAAGGACTCTGGCCCAGAACAAATAATGCCTCCCCAGGAGACGTTACATCTCTATGCAGACCCTACATACAGCCTTACATCGGCCTGTGTTTCCAAAGAGGGCACTGCCGCCTCTAGGTTTCTGGCAGATAGGTCAGTGGGGAAGGACAATTTGGAAAAACTTAGGTGAGCCTGCTGTAAGTGCAGAGAAGGATCTTTTTGGCTGGAACCTGTGCAGCTCCTTAAAGATCATGTCCTCCCTTTGGCCCATGCACATTTAAAATAAAATCCTTTTGTAGGCCCTGTGCTGCCACTGTACTTTGCCAAGCAAAATTGCCAAATTCCAGCAGAGGGGCCCGTCGGATGCAGCCACCCCAGGGCCCCACAGCCCGCTGGTTCCTGGGCAGGCCCTGGGGACCATGTGAGGTGCCCCCCCTTTACCTGGGGTGGTCACACCAGTGCCACTGTCCATCCTGCCCCATTCTGTGTCATTCTTCAGTGCCTACCACCTTTAGGCGGTGCCCAGGAGATCCATGATCTTGCCACCACCCAAGACACGCCTCCCAGGTTAAGTCCCTTTGACAAACTCCTGATGCAGTGCCGATGCTTTCTTCTCTCAGCCCCAGGGAATTTTACGAACGTTACCCAAATCTGTAATATGCATACATACGTCCGTGCTGGGAAGTTACCTGCGATAAACTCCAAGGCTCCCATCATAAACTCCTGTGTAAAGTAAGATGACCCGTGCCTGGGACTCGAGGAAGGCTCTGTTTGGTGCTGGCAGCAGGGGCACCATACTTCTGTAATGAACCCCCAACTCCTGTCCTGCTGACACCCGCACTGACTGCTGATTGGTAAGGTGGGAAGGCCAGGATTCAGTTTTTGCAGTTAGGGGAGCATCCCTCCCTTCTGGCTCAATCCCAGGTGAAAAGCTCGGGCAAAGGCAGGGCAGAAGGTGTGGGTGCTGAGGGAGGACAGAGCTGCCTGCTGACTGACGGTCTACTCCTGTGTACCAGGCACGTGCTACAGCTGTTACTGACGCCAAGTACTTACACAGTATTCAGCAGAACTGACGGGACTTCCAGCCCTGAGAAGTGGCCTCGGAGGGAGGGAGCCAGCGCATCTGGAAAGAGATATGGGGAGAAGGCTGTGAACCAAGGCTCCCAGCTCATGTTCTCACTCCTCAGACTGTCCTGCTGGGCTTCCAGTTCTCTCCCCAAGGGGCTGAGAAGCACCATGGCGCTGCCCCAGACACCCTCCACACCCTTCATGAACTGAGGCCATGCTGTCAGAACACCCACCTCCAGAACGCCCAGTGGCCTTCCATTTCAGAATTACCAGCATGGCTAGGCTGAAGTCTAGCCCGAGAGCCCCGCTTTCTGCACTCAGCCCCACCTAGGCTGGAGGGCAGGCTGCCCAATGATTTCCTAAGCAGCATGTGGAGACATGGATCTGCTCTGATAAGGAAGGACAGGTTGTGCCGCCAGCGGTGCCAGCGGTCTGGCCAGGACCGGAGATTCTTTTCCGATTCTTTTAGGAAAAGGGTCTGCGTTCTTGGCACCATGTGGTGTCTGGTACCCTGCGGCCTTGGCTCACTGCTTAGAGGGACCTGCAGCCCCATCTCTTCCACTAGGTGTCCAGAGAAGGCGGCCAGCCCCTAACACAAATGGACTGAGTGATGCTTTGTCCACTGGGCAGAATGACAGATCTACTTCAGCAGATTAATAAAATGTATTTTGCAGCAAAAACCCTTCTTCACCAACAGATGAAGCATCATTCTGGTGGAAATGGAGGTGTGGGGGCCTGAGGCCTGCAAGGTAACTCTGTAGATCCCAGTGGCTCCCATATCTTACAGGCAGGGAAGTGAGCTGAGTCCTGGGTATCCCAAAGGATAATCCCCCGAGGTCACAGGGCCCAGTGGGCTCAGAATCACTAGCTCTGCTGATCTGATTCCTAAGTTGGCTGTCTAAGAAAGGGCCCTAGAAAAGCCCACAACAGTATCCCCAGCCTTTTGTCTGCTCCCCGCAAAGTTCTCGGAGTCCCCCCAATGTGCCTCCCGCACCTCAGAGTGGTCACTTCCTCTTAGGCTGCCAGTGCAGGGTGCAGGGCTACCCTCAGGAGGGACTCTCTCCCAACCTGGGTAGAGGCGCCTGATCTCCCCTCTCGGGCAATGTACCTCATGGCCACAGATGCATTTTGGCTGTCTGCCTACACCAGGTCCACCTCAGGGAACCCTCTGGGCCAGGGTGCATTTGAGGCCTTCTGAGGGACCACACCAGATTAGGTTACCAGCTCGAGCGGGGGCCCCCAGATTGTCAGAGGGCAGAGCTGTGTCCCTCAAGAGCCACCAGCAGGCACTGAAGCTCATCTGAGGCAGGGCCAGAGTCATTTCAACACATGCACAATTAAAGAGACACGGGACTGGAAGCTTTTCAACCAGGTAGGCTAAAAACACGTCATTTTGGGGATTTAGGGACATATGCAGGGCAAAAGAGAGAAACGAAGAGGGGAAATGTGGGAGGCAGGAGGACCAGAAGGGCGAGGGAGGGGAGAGTACAGGGGAAGGGGGGAGAGGGCAGAAGGGAGGAGAGGGAGACATAAGGAAAAAACTCATACCTACCCATGGTTTATAGCTTTGTGCATCTGAATCCACTTGCTCACTAAGCAAAAGGCAGAGCTGGAGTTGCCTTCCTGAGACAGGTGGGAAAGGGTAGGGCGGGGCACAGCCCTGTGGCAGGTGGAGGGCTGGGAACCTAAACACAGTGGAAGGGGAGGGGTCTGTGTGCACCAGGGTTGGGGGGAGTGGTGGTGGCGGCTGGTGCTGCCTGGGTGTGGGGCTGGGGCACCGAGCCCACGATGCCAAGACATGATGGTGTTCACAGAGGAGACACAGGAAGAGCCGCAGGGTGGATGGCAGGAGTCTCGTTTCAGTGCAGGTGACTTCGAGAAGGAAGCCCTCATCTCCCACACACCCACTCCAGCCTCTCGCACTCCAGCTTCTCCCACCCACGCAGCCCTCACACTCTCAGTCACACATGGGCCTGCCAAATTCGGCCTGGTCTAGAACCCCCAGGCCCTCCAGGGTGACAAGCAGGCTGATTTGAGCTCTGGGGTCCAGGAAAAGTTTTGCTCAGCTGAGCTGAGGTGAAGTGAAGTTGGCCAGCTGGCTGATTTTCAGGAATAATGTGGAGGTGATGGAGTAAAGACAGGCCCTGAAATCCATCACTCTTGTGCCTCAAGGCTTGGAAACCACTGTGCTTGTCAAGAGGGAAGACTCTTCTCACTGCATTCCAGACACCCACGGCTGCCTTTTCTTCCAGCTCCGAGGGTGCACCTTCCAGCAGAGGGCAGTGTCCCCAGGCCTAGCCAGAGCTTTTCATCAGCATTTCACACAGAGGGGTGGAGCAGCAGGGCGCCTAGGGCACTTTAAGGGGTTCAGGCAGCTGGCCCAGGTGCACGTGCTGTTCTGTGCTACTCAATGCTGCCCTCTGGGGGAAAGCAGAAGGTTTAACCCTCACACCCACTTGGGCTGTCTGTTCTGCTATGGTTTTGGCCGCAGGTAGCCACTCCCGCCTGATGTGCAGGGGCTGCTTTAGGTGCGTCTTGAGTACTAGGGAAACCCCCACTTCTCTCACTCCGGCTCTGCGGAGACTCAGTCTACATGCCTGACCTTCCAGGTAAGGCAATGATCCATCTTCAGGAAAATGCACGTGACTCACACTCATACGAACTCACACTCACAATCCTGCATGTGATTCGAGGGGCATTTGAAGTCCCTGAAAGAACCTCTAACGTAGTATCTATAACCCAGACAAACACTGATAATCTCCTCTGTGCCAGAGACCACTAAGCACGTCACAAGTACTGTGACACACCACAGGGAATAAGGAACATGAAGGCCCTTGGGACACTTCTCCACTAGAACTTAACAGTGACAGCTATTCCTATCACAACCCTGCAGCCACAGTGCCTGCGATTCCACCGCCATATTCAGAAATGGTCTAAACTGGACCCACCGAGGCCTCAGCGTGGGTGTTGGAAAAGCAAAAGCAAAAATAAAGTGGAATGCTAGAAAAAGTAGTAACTATCCATAAAAATAATTTCCATGAGGAAACCAATGAAGGCCCAGAGGATTAAAATACAGACTTGACTTCCCCACAATGCTGCCAAGGACAGGAAGATCCTGGCCTGGCAACAGTGGTCTGTGAGGAGCACTGTGTGCGGCCCTCGAAGCGGAATTACTTGCACTGTGCGATATCCCCTTTCAAGCCACCGACTCCCATCATCACACTTGCCTTTAGAAAGAATCACAAGACATCCTTACCAGGTGCCTGGCTCAACTGTGGGAGCTATTACTAATTTCATCCTTCGGTTTAGCCACTTTCTTCCCTGTGGAGTAAAGGGGTAAGTCTAGACCTCTGGTTCTTGGGGTATGGCACCCGGACCTTCAGCACCTGCATTTAACAAGCCCCCTCCCCACTCTCAGGGAACAGTGATGCATGTGCTCCAGTCTGAGAGACGCTGTCCGTGCATAAGGGTTCCGAAAGCGTGGCCAGGAGGAGGCTGGAGGAGACGTCCCGCAGCCTAACAGGTCTGGGAGGGGCACAGCCTCCCTTCAGCAGATCTAGATGCACACTGCTTGTTTTAAGGCTGAGAAGTTCCACCCTAAAGAAACCTGTTTGACTTGACTGGACCCTGGGCTCTCCAACTTTATCAGACCACAGAATCTTTTCATTATGTAACAGCTAATAATAATTGTGGGCGTTGAGAAATGTTGGTCCGGGAGGCCCCATCTAGTGGTGACGTTTGCTGGATGTCACCACTAGATGGAACACTACTTAGAGCTGGAAGACCACCGGACCAGCGGGCGGCCCTGTCATCTAACCTATGAGAAGCAGTGAAGGCTGGCTTCCCGTTCTGAACGCAGCTGCTTTACCACAGCGCAGGCTTCCCCAGCACCACACATTCAGAGCCAAGCTTCCCCTGCTTTTCAAGGCACGGATATTCTTGGGCAGGTTTCTACCACTGTCCCTAAGAGGTATCCCTAAGTGTCCTGCCAGGGCTTTCCCAACAGCCGCCACTCACACACAATCACAATGCACTCTGGCCCACCCACTCCAGTGCCAAAGGACTGGAGCTCTAGAGAAGCGTCACCAAGCAAAGCCCACCAGGTCCCACAGCCAACTCTGCTGAAGGCTGCCCAACCAGACACATCCATGCCGCATCCAAGAAACGCCACACTCACTAAGTAGACTGATGTTTCCAATGCCATAAAGATGAACCTCTTTAAGGCACTAATTACAGGGTTCTTTTAAATAGTAACTCTTCCCATTTCTAAAAAAAAGCATTCACCAAAACTGTAAAACACTTTCAGGAATTTTGTTTCAAGAAATAAGGCCCATTAGTGATAACTCTGTAGGGGAATATTGATCCCATACTCTTCCTTCAACAAGCTGCCACTGTCCAGGCAAACTGTCAAGACTCATGTGAACTGGCTTGGAAGTTAAGGCTGCCATCCTATCCAACTGAACCGCTGGGCCTGGAGGCCTGGTTGGAGAAGGCCAGGCTGCAGCCCAGCCTGAGCTCCTGCAACCCTCCAGGTCCGAACAGGCGCTGCTGAGGTCTGTGCCGGGCAGAAACCAGATCTACACCCCGAACACGAGGTCCTGGGCACACCTCCTGCTAACACCAGCCAAGGTTGGGCTTAATAAACCTAAGCCTTCAGGGTAGTTCTCTCTCCTGGGCTTTTAGACTCTCTTCCTGTCTGTCCTGAGCACACGCCAGGCCTTACTGCCAGGCAAGTGTGTGCAATGTGCTCACACACCCCACGAGCTCACCCGGGACGCTGCTCTGGAGGAGGGCACCCAGGCGCTTAACACTCTGTGTCAGGTTAGGTCCACAGTGGTTGCCTGTCATCCATATTTAATTGTGTCAGTCTGTTAATTTTTAACTATGTTTGCCATCAAGGGCCATTAGAGGTCCCCAGGAGCCGAGCTCAGTGAAGCGAGAAGAACTTCGTGGCAGAGTGAATGAGGCTTGAAGTCGGGGTGTCCCACTTTCCCATCCCGTCACTGAGCGCTGGCCTCCCCCCACCAGCAGCACAAATCCTGAATAAAACATGATCCCACTTGGATCTGATTTTCCTTTTTGCCCCTGTCACAACAGGTTTTCTTCAAGGAGAAGTTCACTTTCTACTTAATGAAGGTTACATTTTGTAATTCCAAAGTTTCTCTGTAGCCTTGGTTTCATTTGCAAAGCAGTTAGAACTCACAGATGTTCAGTGGTACGTGGGCGCCTACTCCTTCGAGCGGAGGCCTAAGGCTCTGGGGGGGAACGGCCAGCGGTCCGGGCCGGAGGCTCACCTCCGCACACGCCACAGCCACAGCCACTGGCCACCATTCTGCCCAGCTCTGGCTGCTTCTCTCCTTGTTCTTTACAAGGCACGGAGCCTAGGCCCTCACGTTTCTCTCGACAGGGTGTCACTCTTAGGTCCCTGCACCCTAACTGCTTCTTCCGCTACCGAGGGAAGGCACAGGAGCCTCTGGGCCATGCCAGGTCAAGTTCTGACAAAAAGGAGGAATGGAAGGTCTCGTTTAATAATCACTAGACTATGCAAGCATTTTACTCTTTCCCTCAATAAATAACCCATGAAGAAGGTTCATTCTTCCTTCTTACAGATGAAAAAACTGAAGCTCAGTGAGATTTAAAAAGCTTGCCTATAATCCCAAAGTGAGCAGAGTGAGTAGAAATAGCCATTAAAGTGGAGCCTGTTTGAATTTAGAAGCCAGAGCCCCTATAACCTGTCTTGCTGGGGAGAAGGGACTGACTCACAGAGACTCAGGGACAGCCTCTTCCTGCCAGCAAGGGCAGGGAACACAGACGAAGGGCCCAGGAAGCCCAGCCTTACGAAGGACAAAATGGAACCTGCTAAAGAAACCCAGAAAACAGTGCACCACCCAGGGGAGGCAACCCTGCTGCCCCTGCCGTCAGGGTGCTGTCCTACATTGGGATCAACGACCCTGGACAGGGCCATAGCACGGGGGACTGACCCTGGTTTCGGAACAGGTACTGCCGAAAGGTGTTGTGCCCAGTATACGCAAGTCTGGCCTCAGCAGCAGCAGCTCTGTCCAAAGGCACAACTATCCCACCAACATGGATGAATGACTGAAACTGCTCCCGAGAGGCCAGGGCGGCCAGGGCAAATGTTTCTGTCTCACTTCCTTAGCAGGGGCTCCTTAGTTCGACTCTGAATGCAAAAAGCAGAGGGGAGGGATGGGCAGGGATGGAGAGGGATGGAGAGGGGATTTACTTGGCTAGCAGAGGGATCCTCTGGGGCTCAGCCACGGGCCCTGAAGAGAATTACCTCCCAGAGCACAAGATATGACTCCACCACCTAGAAAGGAGGCTGGTGGAATGCAAGCAGCACAAGCCAGAAACCCAGGGAGGAATGGGCCGGTGACCTGGGCGCTTCCTGTGAGGCAGCCTCTCTGATGGAAAAGCAAGATAAGGCAGCAGTGGAAAGCTCAGGGAGAGTGGGTGAGTAAAGCCAACACAGGAACCATTTGGTCTCTCTGGGATTCGGCTATTCCCCGCTCTTGATCTACTTCCTGTCTGGGAGAAGTTTGCTGCTGGAAGGCGTGTCCAGCGTGGCTGTGGGCGGACTTCCCCTGGGGATGAGTTTGCCCAGCGCTGTCCCTAAGTGACATCAGCTGATGTCACTGAGGGCTCCCTCACCGTGCTCCCTGCCCCGCATTCCTTCTTTCTGGCCTCGCGCCTTCCTGCCTCTGCAGCCCTGTCGGTGTTGTTGAGCTGGGCGGACAGCCCCGGTCTGCACGACCACAGCCTTGCAGGTGGCCAGTCCTAGGCTTCCTTCTCTTCGCTGAAAATTCAAATGCTTCTTAAAAGGCTAATGGTAACTAAGCCCTTACTGTGTGCTAGGCACTCTTTTAAGAGTTTTACACGAGGGACTATTAGTCCCACTTTACTGAAGTTCAGAGAAGTTAAGGAACTTGTTCAGTCAAGGTCACACAGCATAGGTGGACAAGCTGTGCCTGCCCAGTCTGTTCCATAACCCGCACTTTCAACCGTGTGTTACCACAGGGGACTCAGAGGTTTCTTGAAGGGCGCAGGCCAGGCCTCATGGAGCAGGTAGGGAAACAGCCCAGTAGAGGGGACCAGGAAAGGTAAGGGGCTCCGGGGTCCTAATAACTGGGAGACGCACTGCCTCGTACTCACAACGCCTGGCCTCCCCGACACCTGTGCTCCTACAGGGGATAAGATGCTCCTAGATGACCAGGAAGCTGAACAACACCAGAAACAACATTCTAGCGCATTCAGGAGCACCAAGGGTGGTTTCTCCTCCCAGCCTGACCTCCACAGCTGCAGGTTTAGACATAAAAGTAAACACAAGAGGATTAACAGTTTCATTTACATCTGAAAATGGAAAGCCTTGGGCTGAAGAGCCCCTGAGGTAACTGCCGTCCTTCAGAGCTGTGCTCTCCTGCACAGTCATGGGCCCTGGCTGCAGGAAGACAGCAAACACACCTTCGGGAAAGCCAGGCCTCAAGGACAAGGATGGCAGGGGTTAAGGGCTGATGCCACCTGTGAGGCATGGAAGGCCCCAAACCTCATGACTCCTCCCTCACTTTGGGGGGCTGGCTGGCTGGCTGGAGAGGTGCTGAGGCTGCCTCCCAAGGGTCCCAGAGGTGTGTTCACGGTCCACCCCCACCTACCCCACCCCCCGCCCCCCCAGGATCAACCACAGTTACAGCACGGGCTCTGCCTTCTGAACTGGAGGGGGACGCTGAAACATAAGAGTCCTTCTGTGAGTCCCAGCTGGTGCCTGAGCCAGGGCATGGCTGCCACACCACTGGGGCTGTGGGCTCACGCGAGTCCACTCACACTGCCCTGACCTTGCCCCTCTCAAGACCCCCATTTCTCATGGATGGTCTCTGTACTCAACTTACACCCCATCCAAAACAAAACAGACATTCTTGTGTCTTCTTCCTCTTGGTATTCTCCACAGCGACAGAATATACTTAATCAGAAATTTTGGGGGGAAAATTTTTACAATGCAGCTCTCGGAGGTCCGCACAGTGCTGCTCAGTGAGTGCCTGGATGTGGGGGGCAGAGGCAGGCCCAGCCCTACTGTCAGGCCATCCACAGACCGGTCCCTGGCCCCTCTCTCCCCTGTGGTCTTTCCTCTCCACTTGTGTCTCTTTTCCCATGGCCTGTTTATGTATTTATTTTGGATTTAACCTTTAAATTTTTCCAGTGTGTCATAAGGGATCTCCCAAGGGGCATGGCTTGCCCCCGGGAAGTCTGTGTTATGCTTTGACAACCTTTTGTTCACATGCAGGTGATGTGTCCAAGTCCAAGTCCAAAGCCACTGAGCAGCCCTGGAAGAGGATCCGCTGTTGTTCAGGGCCGAGGAGGCCTCTGAAGAGCAGGCAGCCAGAACTTGCTCTTCAGTCCTACTTACCTGCAAAAGTTCTGGCCTAAGAACAGGACCCTGGTCAAAGGCACGTGGTGTTCTGTTTCTAGAATGCAGTGAGGACCGTGCTCTACGGACTTTCCCACTGCCCCAGCAGCAACGAGGCTGAAGGCAGAAATGAACCCAGACTTAAAAAGCTGAGACGTGTGACTAAGAGGTGACAGGAACAGCTGGGTGTCCTCTTCAGAGTATCATGTTCTGAAAGGCCACGGAGGAGAACTTCCTCTCCTGTTCGCAGGGACTCACATAATGCAGCTAATAAATTTCAAATACCAATGACCTTGAAAATAAACAGGATGATCATGTCTAAAAATATTAATGATCTTCTTAGAAATCAAATGTTTGCTGCACTGAGTAGTTTTTCATCTCAATAAAATAAGGCAGATTTGGGGCTTACAGTTCTACCACCATATATCCAATAATTCTTAAAAAAAAAAAAAAAAAAAAAAAAAGGAATTTGATGGCAAATAAGTGTCTTCAATTTGGAGACGGAGACACAAGGCCACCGCCTGAAGGCAGGGCAGAACTACACCTGTGATGTGACTTGTTTTCCATGAGTTTCCGTCTCCTTGCTCCTCCTCCTTCTTGAAAGGGCGGATAACCAGAAAACACACTGTTTGCTTCAAGCGGCTTCCACTAGCTAGACACACCATCCGCTAAAGCCAGGTCTCCTGGTGGATGCGACCCACGGATGCCAGAACGAGAATCTTCCAATGCGCAGCTTGGGATGGTTTGGGAGCCCAAGAAGACAGGAGCAGCGGCAGGGAGGCCTCAGCTAGCTGTCTCCCTGGATGGCCCAAGTCCTTCTCCCACAGAACGGGCGCTTAGCGTCACTGGGCCCACCCCCCCACGACCTCAGCCAGAGACACCCCCCTCAGCTCCAGCATCATGAAAACAACACGCTGCAGTCTCCTTGAGATCATTTTCGCTCTGATTAAAATTTTATTGAATTCTTTCAAATGTTATCAAGAAATAGTTTTGGCAAAAGGAGTGGGGCGGAAATAGCTAACAAACAGATTCAGCCTGGGAGCTCCCTCTGCTGGTCTGCAGTAGGTTGATACGTTACAAACATATTCCCAGAGACAAATCTAATTTGCTGGAGAAGTGGACAAAAGACAGGTGTGTTGGGCTTTGCCTCAGGACAGAAACACTAGAAGAAAAAAAAAAATCCATGTCTCAAAATAGAGCACAACATTGCTGAGAAAGGCAAAATAATTTAAAAGCTTCTCCAAAGATATATAATAAGATTTCCCAGACAAAATGGGATTCTCGACCATGGGGCTGCCCCGCGGGGTCTCCCCACTGCTCTATCTCCAGGCCATGACAACTCTCTCAGGCCCCTTGGTGAAGGTTAAGTTCTGGTTCCCTTGTCTTTGCCTCCAAGTCTCTTCTTATAGGCTTCTCATCTACTTAGAGGAGAAAGGTCCAAGGAATCACTGGAGTGAGAGGCCTTTTCAAAATTCCATCAAAGAACAGGTCTTTGGAGAGCCAGCACTGAGACGGGAAAGAGCAAGGCCCGAGAGTCAGGTGACCTGGCTCTAGTCAGGGCAGAGCCACTTGCGACTCTGGGTGACTCTACATCTTCTCCGGTCTGTTTCCTCATCTGTAAAGCGGGTCAGACCAGTTGATCGGTAAAGACACTGCCAATTCATTCTATGATGCTTGTATTGGACAAGGAAATTTAAATAACCATATTTGTTCACGAGTCTTTAAGATATAGAACCCAAGCTTCCACTGGGAATGACTAGAAGCAAGAAGTAGGGCTGAGCGCAAGGGCCTCACTGGGACCAGACGAGAGTTCCACCCACTCTAGGACCGATGTGGCAGAGCCAAGTGGCTTCCAGGCTGGGAAAGCCTCCAGATCAAGTAAGCGCTCACCGGGGCAGGTGCCACTCATTAAGTCACATGGCCGAGTCCACCTAGTCTCGGCACTGTCCCTCCCTGCTCTTCTCACAACGGCGTGGGCTTCCTAATCTCTAAGGGCTCTTCTGCTCCTTTTCTCACCACATCCCTCGATGCCACTTTTGGTTTCATCCATTATGTGACAGAAGTATGGGCAGATTACGCAGGTATTATGGCCAAAAGCCACTATTCCCAGTCCTTCCTTGCTTCTAGAAAAGCAAGACCATCAAATCTTGCTTTTCTGGGACAATGGTGAAAGGCTTTGTGCTGACTACCCAGAGCCATGATATTCAAGAGCCTGTGAACTTGGCTCTTTCCTGGTATTAACACTTGCCTGAACTGTCAACTGATCCAGGTCCAGACCATCTAGCAAGAGGAAGAGGAGGGAGAGGAGGAGGCATAGCCACAGATGGCAGGGGTAGGGCACATAGGGCACAAAGAGCAGGGGAGCTCTTTTGAGTTGTTCCAAGTCATCTACAAAGTCACCTCTGAGCCCACCCCAAGCCGGCGGGTGGCAGAAGGTGTCCACAGGTTGATCCCTTCTCCCTGTACCTGCCATTTCTAGGGTGACTAGGCACTGACATGGACAAAAAGCAAAGACAGCAGGGGAGAGAGAAGCAAAAAAAAGAAAAAATACAGCTAATCTATTGTAGGAATGGGTAATCAATCTTGGAATCAGTCTGTCACTTTATTTTCTGTACCAAGTACCACCTGCATTTTCCTCCACTACTTACACTGCATGCTGCCTCCTCCCCCCACACAGAGGGCAATCACTTGGGACCCGGCCCCAAGGCTGTCTCTGTGTAGTCTGCCTGCCTGGTGCCTGGGAAGCCAGACCGCCAAATGCACGCATGAAGCCCCGGCAGCTCAGTGGAAAGAGAACGGAAGGATGGACAGCCCACAGCACTGCCCGCCGCACGGCCGTGAGAGCCCTCACTGGGGCTGCTTGTAGGGTCTTACGCAGTGTGCTTAGTTCTGCATATCCAAGTTCTACACCAGAAGGAACAGTATTCTGAGCAGCTGTTTATTTCCTCCAGCCTTGTGAATGAACATAAAGCAAAAACAAACAAACAAAAATCCCATCTGTCCAAGCCAACATTTTTCAAAAAACCAGGCTTTCTTGATTTTAGAGGAGTTACACGTGCAGTTAGACAAATGAAATCTTTACTCTTTCTATCTGATTTGCTACTGATCACTTTAAATTATAATATTATTACTACTTGTACTAAAAGCAAAGTTTTCTCTCCAAGGGGAGAGAAAGGGTTGGTAGGTAAGCAGTAATCATTGTGAAAAAACGAGTTTGTTTATTAAATTCAGGCTATTCTTAACTTAAAAAAAGAATAAACAGCTTGTCAGAGCAAAGGTCTCTACCTTGACCTGTAATTACATTCTAGACACCACACGGGACCTCCTTTTCTTCAGCATTTCCGGAAAATGGAAAAAAGACCCTTGATCTCTTATGTAACATGTGCTCCCAACTTTCCCCTTTGGTCACCAGGTCTCAGAGAGCATGACAGCAAAATCTCTCCACACGCAGAAACACATAGACACATAACTCCTACAACAAGTGCACACGCCTCTCTGCGGCCCCTCCACACAACCAGGCGCACACACATCTATGCTCTGGTGACACCCTCTCGCTGGCTGGGAGCTGGGGAGGCCCTCTGGGCCCAGTGTCTCATGTGTGCCAGGACGGTGAGATCATTAAGGAAGACAAGAGGTGTCATTTGGGGCAAACATCAGGCAGTGGGTGATAACATTGCTGTCAGATGATCCTCAGAAGTCCTGGAGGAGTGTCAGCTTGATTTAGAGGGGAGTAATCTCCCACAGGTGGATCTGTTAGCTGGGTAGGTGTTAGTTGTATGGTGTGCTCTGGGGAACCAGGTTTGAAAGGACTGGTGGTGGAGTGAGTGAAGTCGTGGCCGATGGGTATAAATTACCTGGGCATGCAGTGAAGCGGGATAGGAGAAAGCAGGAGGAGGTAGAGCAGGCGCTAACTCCGCTGGGTACAGAGGGTACGGGGCCCACACTTCAGGGCTACTGGGGTAAAGTGCAGGCACTGTGAGCTCATCTGCAAGAAAAGAATAAGGGAAGAGTTAGTGGTTATCAAACAGCTAGTTTCAAATCAGAACAAAACACCCAGTAACCCTGAGCCCTGATCAATGCCAGAACTCAAATTACTCTCATTCTTTTAATAACCTGTTGGCTTTGGTCCCCAAACCTGAGCAAGTGGATGGGAAACACAGTGAGAGAGCAATATGCCTCCGCTGCCTGCCTGGCCTGCTCAGAGCCCAGGCCAGGCTCTCCCCGGTACACTGTGATGTCTTTCCAGCTGGAGCAGGGGGCCCACAGACAGCAGGAATTTCCTGTATGAAACAGCAAGTGTGCTGGTCCTCAAAGGGGAAGAGGAAGAACAAGCAGCAGCAGGAGGTATCTCATGAAAATCTGTTGCTGAGCCTTTGGGAGAACAACGGCTTCCTGGCAGGACCCCAACAGACTGGAAGAACTGGAGGACTTTTCTGCTTATCAGTGTAATTAATAGACAAATAAACTGTCATCATTAAACATTTTACATTTGGCACTCAGAAGCACAGAACTTAGTCACTGTGCCTACATAGCATGTAAGTTATTAAAAATTCAGAGGACAGAAATAAAAAGCCTTGAGTATCCTGATTAAAGTTAAGGCCACAAAGATGCAAATAGGAATGTTCACAGGTGCTGTTTACACCGACTATCATTTTCTAGGGAAAAGAAGTGAGTCAAGTTGCCAACTGATTGGTCTCAATGTTCCTGGTGCAGTTCCAATTCCATTCAGGTCAAGCTGCAGCTTGCCAAGTTGAAGGGCAAGTGTCTGGGCCTCAGAAAGCATCAGGAAGCAAACCAGTAAAGTAACAGCAAACACAAGGGAGCATCTCAGCAGAGGCAAAAATAACATCAGTCAATAGTTAGGAATCTCAGTAGGCATCTCGATAGGCGCTTTTATCACCTGTCAAAATCTGAAATCAAGTAGGTCAAGGATGCTCCCCAGCATGCTGAGGGGGTCAGAAAAAGGTGACTTGATAAAGCCATTAGTGACTTTCCAGAAGTCTACAGTGCGTGTGAGCCAAGGAGAAGAGAGTCACTTCCCTCCTTCTACCATCTAAGAGGCTACCCCGCCTGCCCGCTCACTGCAGGCCTCTCGTGTGCTTGCTGCCCACACCCACTCTGGCTCTGGGCAGGGTCTTTAGCATGGGAAGGGGGCGAGAAACAGAAAACTGTTTTGCTGAGTGTGAAGTGGAGCCTCTGGGGGTCACGGGTGGGGGCAAAGGTTTTCAGAGCTAGCCAGCAAGGCAAGGACGATGGGGTCAAGAGCCAGCTGGTGACCACCCCTTCAGAGGGCAGCTTGGGGATCCTGACGAAGCGCTGTGATACGCTGTGCTGGCAGGCCGCATCCCAACACCCTCTGCCTGGCACCCACACACGTACAAGGAAGTTAAGAAAACCTCCTTGGGACTTGGTACTGGAAACACACACTGCTTGTGTGTCTCGGCTGGAGAGCCTAGGCCAAAAGCAGGAATGGACAGTTCTTCCTGGGGGAGGGAAACAGCAGCATTGTAAGCCCCTTGACAACGACCAGGTCTATGCCACCATTGCAGGGCACAGGGGTCTGTAAGGAAACCCCTCGCAGGGGCTGCAGGAACGCTCATGGACCGCCGTTTCCCGTCACCGTGAGACCACAAGATTTCCCTCAGAGCAGGTCCTATGGGAACCCAGCTCCTGGAAACCAAGTGCTGCCAGAACCAGTGCCTCGGACTGAAACAGCCGTTCTCAGGAATGACGTGCTATTATTACTGCTGTGTCTTCAGCTACCATGCTATTTTAAGACATTCTGGGTCTTTTCAAAAAGTCAAGAGAGTCCCAAGACCCAGCACACGCAGGTTCACAGCTGCCACGCTCACCCAGCCCCACCGTGATGGCAGAGGCCCAGCCCCTATGGAGGGCCGAGGTCCTCATTCAGCTGCCTGGCAGCAACCTGCCGAGTGGGGCCTTTGACCTGATCAACGGGTGCTTCTTCAGAAAAGTTTCAAGACTGAAATGCCTTTTAAGATAGTTGATCCTCGAGAGAGAAATAAATAATGGAAATGAGATGGAGTCTGCATTTCAGGTTCAGCCTAATGAAAGTAATTTATGATTTCCAGACATTACTACATTTTTTCATCTTAAAGCATTACTTCCCATTGGGTCTATACTGATGCTCAGAGACAATTCACTGAATAACATTTGCACAAAACCCAGCCCAGCAGAATGGGGGATTTGCTTCCAAATCCCCTCAACCAGGGATGTCAAACTCATTATCACTGGGGCCCACATCAGCCTTGAGGTTGCCTTCAAAGGGCTGAATGTAATTTTAGGACTGTATAAATGTAACTACTCCTTAACAGTTAAGCAGGAGCTCGGCTACCATCAGGTAGAAAGAAACAAGGTGCCAGGCCATGGGCCTTGTGTTTGCCACCTGTGCCCTAAACCCAAAGCTGCTGAGTAACGCTATAGTCAAGTAGTGAAGCAGAGGCCTGAGAGATTAGGCTGAACCTGCACTAGGTAAATCCCATGCCCAACTCATCATATCTCCCCTCTCCTCTCACGAAGGAATCAGAAGGAGTTACTGTGGATGTTAAGAGACATGCCACACGCCACAGGTCGGTCAGTCAAAAGGAGTCAACGGAGACCCTGGATGCCGGTGAGTTCGGGAGAGAGCCAGGGGGCTGAGGGCACCATCTAACACGTTCTCAAGGACCCAGGTCTCATGGAAGTGTGCCCCCTGGGCCAGCTCTGAGACTGGCTATGTTAACGTGTAACAATGCTTGCTGTATTGAATAGTACCCAATAGAAAGGTCTAAAACTTAAAGATGCACTACTGTTTTCTTTGTTAAAGGAACTTAGAAAATACCCACAGGAACTAGATCTAAAATTTGTCTCTCTCCCTTGCGCATTTGTCTCTCTCCCTTGCGCATGCTCCCACACACTCACAAGCAACAGGAGGCTCAAACCAGAGCAAATGGTACAGAGCAGTAATTCCAAAGTTAAAAATAAAAGCAGTGGAACCCTTTCTTTGAACTAATTCCCCCCGGAAACTCTTTCCCATAAAAGTATAGCTATTTTAACTGACTTGGTGGTAGTGGTGGTGGTGGCGGTGGCAGAGGAAGACTGAAGGACCGCACCCCCCCTGTGACGGTCCCCAAGGCACACCCGGTTCCAGAGCATGCAGTCTGAAAACTGCTTTGACAGCTGCTCTCACCCAGGGACCTGTTTTTAAAGTAAGCTCCTCTTCAAAAATCTCTGAGGTCTGGACTCCTGCCTGCAGCCAGGGCAAGGGAAGGAACAAAGACAACGAAAGGCCTGGGGTGGCACAAACAGGCATTCCTGCCTGCCCTGGACTTGGGGCCAATGGACACCCCAAGTGAGCCTTTATGGACCGCACAAAGCAAAGAAAAATCTGACCCAGGAAATAAATACAATAGGTGAAATAACAGAAAAAAGGCAAACAAACCATGTGGAGCTATTTCCTTCCTCTTCCTCACCCCCAAACCATAACCAGCTCTTCCTACCTGCACTTCAGCACTACAGCACACTTTGCAAGATGGTCAGGGGTGACCAGCAGCGCCAGCCTCCCTGGGAGCTTAGTGGAAATGCAGCCTCCAGCTTGACCCGAGACCCACTGAGTCAGGAATTCTGCCCTCTGAGTGAGTCTGATATATACTTTAGTTTAAGAATCACAGCTA
The DNA here is from genome assembly GCA_004027475.1 of Anoura caudifer. NCBI lineage: Eukaryota > Metazoa > Chordata > Mammalia > Chiroptera > Phyllostomidae > Anoura > Anoura caudifer. The sequence continues at coordinate 28,926 of PVKU01005555.1, read as the reverse complement.
TTAAGTTATTTATTTTCTTAGTTTTCTTAGTGTATCATTAGCTGCTTGAGCACTGTTCCACATTTTGCTTTCGAAGAGCTTAATATAGTACCTGTTACCTAGAAGTGCTGAATGAATGAAACACTGCAGGAGAGAAAATGCAAATGAGAGCAATAATCGTGGGCTTGTTTTGTGAGAGAAGCCAGCTGGAAGGTTGAAGCAGGCCCAGCCTTACACCCCTTGCTTGGCTTGGAGATGCTGAGCAATACAGGAAAACGGGGCAGCCTGACGCCTGACGAGGTCGGGATCACACCTCCAGGAAAGCAGCCCTCAGGGACACCTACATTTCGGTATGAGGCTGAGGACTCCGAAAACCCACACTCTGCTTTGGTCAAAGAGAGCAGTAAGCTGAATAGACTTTTTGCACTTGTACGTTCCTTTAGGTTGCTAACGTGATCTTGAGCAACTTACAACAGCTAGACACTGGTTTTCCACAGCATAGCCTGGCATGTGGGTGCCCACCTGACGGAGCAGGCACTGCCCATCCTGCTCAAACTTCAGAGAATGGGAAGGCTGAGAAAGGAAGGGAAAGTTTGCTGCCCTGGGCTCACTGGAACGAAATGGACTTCAGGGAGGGGGTAAGATTCCCCGAGAAAAGAGGCCCTTTCCTTTCTTACCCACCTCACCCAGAGTGAGCCAAGACCACAGGGATGCAAAAGAGATCAGCAGGCGGGGCTTGTTGTCTGGGCCCAATCCAGACCTTCTGAGCGGCCTGGTCCTTCCTTTCCCATTGCACCAGATCTCGCTACATCCGTTCTCCTTTTGCACTTCTGAGGATAACGTTGTTGAGGACTCACAACACACAACTGGAAAGGCCTTTTCTTAGCATAAAAATATGCAACTGGTAGAGCTCAGACTGGATTCTGATGAATGAAAACTAGAAACTGCCCCAAATCCCGCCCCCCTCCAATCCCTTTGAAAAGAAGGAAGTACAGTCTCTGATGAAAATTTAAACCCTAGGAACTCTGATGATCATCTCTCGTCTCTGGTCTCACTTTATTTTTAGTTTTTTAAAAAAATGTATTTATTTTTTTAAAGATTTATTTTTAGACAGAAGAGAAAGAAGGGAGGGAGAAAGAAGGGAAAGAAACATCAATGTGCAGAGAAACACTGAATGGTTGCCATCTTGGGACCTGGTCCTCAACCCAGGCCTGAGCCCTGACTGGGAATGTAACTGGAGACCCTTTGGTTCACAAGCCAGCGCTCAATCCACTGAGCCACATCAGTCAGGGCTATACATTTATTTTTAGGGAGAGGGGAAGGAAAGGAGAAAGACAGGGAAAGAAATATCAATCAGTTAGTTATCTCTCGTATGTGCACTGACCAAGGACCGAACTGGAGACCTTACACTTTGTGAAATGACACAACCAACTAAGCCACACTGGTCAGGGCCGCCATTTCCTTTTGGGTGAGGAAACAAAGATGCAAAAGGTGAGGATTCCAGTCTAAGATCGTCACAACTGAAAACAGAGATAATGATAAATGACTCTTAGGAGCAACCAAGAGAAGCAGGAACAGGAAGAATCTCTAATGGCCTTCACCTGAGTCTAATTGAGAACACAAGGTCCAAGAACTTTAAATCAGTACTGTATTTACTTTGCTACTGGATACTTCTATTCGGAAATACTGCACAGCAATCTCACATTCAGCATGTCTAAACTAAACACACTCCCTCCAATGGCATGTCCTCCTTGGTTCCAGACTTCAGTCAAAGATTCTGCTCAGTTGCCCAAGCCAGAGACCTGGTGGTCTCCCGATTCTCCCTCACACTCAATCTTCCACCAAGGTCTCAGTTAATCTATCTTACCATCCACTTTGATGTTTACCACCATCGGATTACCAAAAGTGCTCCGAGTCCTCCAGGCCATTACATGGCAGCCAGGACAGCCTCTAAAATACACAATTCAGTAATGTCACTCTCCCACTTAAAATCTCTCTGTGATTTCTTGCTCTCTGGATAGTGTCTGAACTCCAGTCTCCATGGACTAGAAGACCCCACAGGATCTCGTCTGCCTCCATCTCCAACCTCAGGTCTCCCTTATAGGCTAGGATCAGTCATTTTCACTGCTTGACCACACCAGGTTTACTCCCACCTTCCAGGCCTTGCACACACACTGTTCCCTCTTCCCAGGTGTTCTCCTCCCCTTGTTTCACCTGGCCTAACTCTTCCTCATTCTTCAAAAGACTCCATTGACTTGGGCAGTGGAGGGAAGCACATTCTCTGTGTTTGCTGCACCTCCACTCAAAGCAGTTACTTCCAAGACTGCAACTTCCTTCTCTTGCTCACTCCACTGCCTAGCACAGTGTGTCAGAAAGCATCACAAAGTCACCCATTTGTTCTATGCTTGATAAAATGCATGGAGAAAAAATGTGTTTCTGTTTGTCCTTCAAAGGAGGGAGTGATAAAACTTTAGGTTCCCTCAATTCCGTGTGGGAGAGAAACACGCACAGAAAGAGCACAGAAGTGAGAGCACGTAAACGCCATTCTTAAAGAAGACAACACTCCACCCTGTGTTACTAACACCTTGTATGTGCATATGCTTTTATACACAGCCAAGAACTAGCAAATCCATGATCAGTCAGGAGCCTCATTAAAAGCCCTGGTGAGGAAAAGGGCAGAAACAAGTGTTGCATTTTAACAAGAAAGGATCTCTCCTAACTCTCGCAGCTAACTCTGAACTGGGATCAGAACCCAGGTCTCTTGTCTCACAGCACAGGTTTCCTTCCACATGCCCCCTGCCCCGAATGGTGTTCCAGGAGCAGGGGTGACCCCCTTACTGGTGGTGAAGGGAGGCCCCTGGAGTGCGGGTGGTCTTCACCTCTAGCTTTTGAACATTCAGTTTACTAGAAGAAACTCAGGGACAGAGTCCTCTAGGAGAGCTTGCCAGACAGATGGAAAATTTGGCCAGAAAAACAGCAATCATGACACAGAAGGCCCATATATGATGAAAAATTCCATTTTTATGAGAAAAAAAATAGATTTTGAAATAAGAAAAACAAATCAAGAGTTCTGTTCAGCAAGCAACTCCCACTCACATACCTCCACAAGTAGTTGACCCGTGTCTGTCAGGTAAACCTTTTGGAAATCAGCCACACGAGGCCAATTTGGGGGGGAATACCCCATGAGGGCATGCTCTTCTGGTGTTACAGCCAAGAATGCACGCACCCACGCCCAGCTTCAGAGGCCCAACACAGTGCACACCACTGGTGGCAATGGGTTGAATAGTGTCCTCCCAAAATTCACATTTACTTGGAACCTCAGAATGTAATCTTTTTTGAAAATAGGAATTTTGCAAATGTAATTATTTAAGGATCACAAGATGAAATCTTTCTGATGTAGGGTGGGCCTGGACAGAGGCATGGGACAGTTCCTCCCTCAGAGCCTCCAGAAAAACCACTGCTGATGCCTCGTGTTCAGATTTCTGGCCCCCTAAACTATGACAGAACAGATTTTTCTTGTTTTCAGCCACCCAGTTCGTGGTGACTGGTTGGTAAACTACAGTCCCCACGAAGGTCACACACCTTCACCAGCTCCCTAAGAAGGTAAGTACAGGGGAAGGTGGAAAAGATTTGGCCCAGGAAACCAACCATACGAAGTGCTGGAGATACCAGGAGAAATCAAGTCTGTGCTCAACCCTCCTCTACTTCTACCTGCTCATTATCACAGTCCGTGGCTACCTCCAATGCCTCAATGGTTAATTCTATTTAGGATAGTTCAAAAAACTACAGCTTTGATTTCTACTCCAATGTAGGCCTCCTAAGCTCACAAACTGAACTCACCCAAAAGTTAACTCACTGTTACTCATAAACCAACTCCTCTCACCTCCCCAGATTTCCCATATCCAAACAACTGCTGAGTCCTAATGACATTAAAGATGGCCAAGGCACCGATGGTAACGGTACTGGTGGCAGTGATACAGCAGCTGGCGTTCACTGAGCACACTTTAGGTGCCACGCACCTTGCTAGTGCTCCTTGTGGGAGGTGCTAACGTTAGCCCCTCAAATTATGATGAAGCAGAGGCACAGAGAGGTTCGATAACTAGCCTGATGACTCACAGCGAGTGATAGGAGCAGGATGCGAATCAACGTTGCAGTAGCCCAGAACCCACACCCTTCGCTTCTCTGCCTCTCTCCCTACCTTTTCCTTTCCATCTGCACTCCCACCACCCACATGCAGGTTCTCACCTGGACTGCTTCAACAGTCTCTTGACTTTTAAACTGCTCCTTAATACCTTCCACACACTCTCCTCCAACTTTTCTCTTGTAATACATATTCCTAAAGCAACTCTTAAGCTTACTGAGGGAGATGCCAACCGAGACCCACAAAATATGCCAAGGAAATTCCAAAACCAAGTTGGTCCTGATTCAGCTGGCCCAGAGTCACCTCCCTTTCCAGTCAGTGACTTTCTGCCATGCCTCTGCAGTCACTGCAGCTGTTTCACATCCAGGAACGAGCCAGCACTACAGACTCACAGTCTGAAAGGACCTGATCTCTGATTTGAGAGGTGAAGGGGACCCAGAGCATAAGCAGGAAGAAAACTGTTCCTTCAACCTCTGTCATCTGCTCGTGCTCATCACAATGGGACAGTTCCATTCCTCTTCCTCCTTGAGGCCTCCAACTGCGGAGCTGAGGGTTAACCACAGCTTCCCCAAGCAATTCCGTTTCCAGACATGGGCAGCCGAACTCTGAAGGTGTTTGCTCACTTCTCTGAAAGCCTAGAGTTGGTAATGACTGCAATCGATTCTGGATGTTTGGCAGGAGCTGCATTTACAGAAAGCACTGGTTTTGTAACATACAGGCAACATAAAAGCATTCGGCCAGCTCCACACTGCTAGAGAGCTTCGTAAGCACCACGAGGGTGGAACACGGCTCAGCCATATTCGCCAACCTGCCCCTTCACAGCGCCAGGCACAGAGTGGGTGCTTGAATACTTCCTGAGTGAAAATACCCTCCCTTTCCCATAACATACCCTTCCCCTCCTCAGAACCACAATGTCCACTGAAGTGTGTCTTCTGCCTCCTTTGTTGCCTGAGCAGCCTCTGCCATTTGAGGAGGAGACTATACCTGCGGCTATAAAGTGATTCCAGTACTGCACATCTGAGTGGCGGCATGACTCGTCCGTCAGCCTATCCTCCCACCAAATGGTAACAATGAGGACACTTATACAGTGCATTCTTCGTGCAAAATGCCCCATGTACTCTAACCTACTTGTTCTCCACAACATCCTTGTGAGTCAGGTCCTGTCATTATCTCCGCGTCACAAAGGGAAGGTATCAAGGGCTTGAAGAGACTAAGCAGCAGGCGGCCAGGAGGTGTGAAGCCATGATTTGAAGGTAAGCAGTGAGGCTCCAGAGTTCAAGCTCTGAAACGACTGTCTTAAGATGGTGCTTTTTTCTACCCAAACACCCTCCCCAAACATACAGCCTAACTCCCAAACCAAGTTAGGAGAGACAGGTCACTGCCATCCAAGACAGACAGACAGACAAAATGCTGCCTTAGATTGGATGGGTAACACAGAGCCTATTTTGAAAACATGACAATTCTGACCTGCTTTCCAGACCATGATGATATATAATTATTAAATTTATTTTTTAAATTTGCAATAAAAAAGAAAAGCCTATCCGTAAGGTAATTTTGGCATGAATTTTACAAAAACTTAGGAGACATGCTGTGTGTACGTAAGCACTGAGCAAGGGAGAAGGAAGGTACGAGGAACTGCAGGGCTGGGCCACAGGGGTGATGTGTGAGAACTGTGGACAACCGGCGCTTCACTGAGGATACCCGAGGGAGCAGAAAGGAAGGAAAAGAAATTTCTTCTTCCATGTAAAGAACATTCAGTGTTTCAGTAAAACGTGCCACTCACCTTTTTGGGGAATACGTGTATGATTTGATGAGGGTGGAAAACTAGGAAGGGAGAGGTATTACAAGTATATGTGGAGGCACAGGTGTTTTGTAATGAAAATGCTGCTAAAACATATCTCTAGTCTATAGAAACAGATCACGCACAAAACTATTTTATTAAACAATAAACTCCTGGGGTGAGGGGCCTGTATTGGTTTTGCTCACCACCGTATCCCCAGTGCCTAGCGCTGTGCGTGTTCTATAGCAGACATTCATAATTTTTATTTTTTAAAAATTTTTAAAAAGTTTTTATTGACTTTAGAGAAAGGAAGGGGAAGAGAGAGGGGAGGAAAGTGGAGGGACAGGATGGGGTGGGGGGAGAGAGAGAGAGAGACAGACACTGATTTGTTCTATCATTTATTTATGGATTCATTGGTTGATTCTTGTATGTGCCCTGACTGGGGATCAAACCCACAACCTTGCTGTACTGGGACAGTGCTCTGGGAAAACTGAGCTGCCTGGCCAGGACTCATAATTTTTAATAGTACTGTGTGAGGCATAAATCTTTGAGTACAACTTCCCCCTCCCCTTTGAGATAAATTCTGAGCAGATCACCTATGTCTAATGTGATGGGTATTTTTAAGGACCTTGATACACCTTGTTGTGTTTTAGTGTTGTTTCAATATATAGTCCCAAAGGAATAGACATGTTTGTACCAACTTGTAATATGACAACACTGGAAATCATCATTAAAAACAAAACTAAATAAAAACTGACAATTATATAAGCAAAACATTTCTCCACTAGTTTAATGTCTATTTCTTTGATAGTTAATGGTGTTAAACTAATGTATTTTCAGGTAATTAGCTGGAACAGGTGCCGCCTAGAAAAAGTCTTCCTCAAGGCATGCTGCCCTCCTGACACTCCAGGGTGGACCAAAGTCCCTTCCTCACAGCTCCATCATAGACCAGTGCACCTCAGTCACCACACCTGTAACTTACATGGAAAACAACCTCTTTCTGTATCTTTCTCTTTCCCCAAGCTGTAATCTCCTACTCCCAGCATCGATGTCTGGCACACAAAAGATATCAATGAAAGTTTGTTAAATTTTATATTACCAAGTGGGTGAAACTTATTACATTGTCAAGAGTATGTAAATTGAAAAATATATTGTCAACCTAATGATTTATACTTTAGCACATTTCCTTGACTTTTAAGAAAATGTCAGTCTAAATCTGCACAAGTTCCAGTCCTGGATAATAACTTGTCACAGCTATCAGTTTCAAAGAGATTGAAAATGATGAGGGAACTGATGAATCAGAACTTCAAAATATATCTTAGAGTGCAAATAACACAAATGCAGGCGCGCCCATGTAAGCACAGTGGCCTGTGGGCCATGTGAGGAATTTCTTAGGTGTGTGTCTGAACTGGGCCCTTTCTCTCATCTCCTGAGGCCTTCTGCTGCTTCATAAGTTCAGCAAATATACACACTCTTTGGTTCCCCATCTGTGTTCACTGGCTGGCCATGGGCCATATACATTTGATTCATCCACAGGTAATGTCAAGAATGAATACTCACAAGCCATTGGTAGAACATAGTACCCTGGCTGCCAAAACTGCAGAGGTGGGAGGTAAGTGGGGTGCACCGGCACACTTCTGTAAACCCTACTTCCCCCTCTTGGTTTTCTCTTATGTCAGATGAACCTGGCCTATAGTCTGCTGTTCTGAAAATAGTTCTGGGTTCAGTATGAATACTATATCAAAGACTTCCAAGCATACTCTCTAAAACTCAAGAAAGCCTGTCCATCTCTACGGAAGTAACAAAAAATAGGCACAAGCTTATGCTAGCATTCCGTATCCCACAGGGCCTTTCCAATTACTGAAAAGAGAAAGCCCACAGGCTAAAAGTTGTCACAGTTTTATATAGGCGATAAAGACCTACTGTAGCAAAATGCCATCATCTCTAGAGACAAACAGCTGAAGAGATTTAGTATTATTTTTCCCTAGTTTCACAGGTGGTGCTATAATTTAGACTCTTAAAAATTTATATTAAAATTACGATAATAAAACTGAAGAAGTCCAGGAACTAACAGAGAAGGACCTGTGCACGCATCGTTGCATCACCTTCCTGTCTGAGGTGGATCGGCACTTTACCACACGCCCCCCACTCCTCCCATGCCCACCGCAATGCCAGCCTCCTCCGGGCCATGAGAATGATGCAGCCAGAGGGTGCCAGGCCAGGGTCCATCAAAGCCAGCAGTGTGGTAGCCAAACTGCGTGAGATAAATGTCAAAGAAGTCCTATCCGTGAATATGCTTTCACCAACTATTCCTGTCCCAGCCTCTGAATGGCACTTGCAGAAGAGGAGGAAGACACAAGATAACGAGGACATCTATTCTTTGTGGCACTGTGGTGGTCATCATTTGAAGTATTTTAAAGGTGACCACAGTGACCAGTGATGATGATCACCATCACCATCATCATCCTGAAGAAAGTCCTCTTTACACAGAATCAGGTGTTTTAGTACCGCGATGCTAACGAAAGCTGCTAAACATTTCTGTGCTATTTTACCATCTCTTTCAGAGAGACTGGACATCTATCATTTAAATATGAAAAATCAATCAGTTAATAGGGTCTAGAACCCAATCACTTCAACATGAACTATACAGAGTCTGTAAGAACAAGGCCATCAGGAGACCCAGAACTTACAGTCCACAGATAACAAAGTTGTTGGCAGACAGGACATTCGGAAACTTGCCCTTCTTCCTCATCTCCTCCAAACTCTCCTTTCTTGATTTGTCCAGTTTTATAATTTGGTGGCTTCGGATTAAATCTTGAGTACAAAGCAGAATCCACTTCCGGAAACATCCGTCGCTGTGTAAGACTGCTTCCCCTCACCTCCCACGTTAGCACTGAAGGACAATTCCACCTGCACGGTCTATGATGGAACTGAGCAAGATGTTTCCTGAGACGCTGAACCATGAGGCCACCAGACAGGCAGAGTAACTGGGCAGTCTCCAGTTAAAAACAAAGAGAGACTAAGCCAGTTCTTAAAGGTAAATGGCTGCCCCTGGATGAATAAATGAATAAATAAATCCCACAGTATCCAAAAAAGTTGATTTAGTCAGGACTATTCTCTCAAATTATATTACCTCCCTGGTAATGTCTTCAACAAAAATTTACTAAGTACCTACTGTGTGCCAAATGCTAGCTGAATATATCTTTTATTTCTCGAGCCCAAATTTGGGGCAGTGATGCTGAGCCACAGGTGGTCCTCATTATTTACAAGCTTTAAAGGTAAACCTTATTTACTGTATTTTTCAGACTATAAGACGAGTTGCACCCCCTTGCCATTTGAAGGGAAAGGGCATGTGTCTTATAGTCTGAATATAGCTTAGCTGGCTCGATGTGGGGGGGGATGGGACGGTGGAGCAGGGTCACAGGTTATTAAATATTTTACCATATTTTTTTGCTTCAATTTATTTTCCTATTTCCCTCCTCTAAAATCTAGGTGTGTCTTATGGTCCTAAAATATGGTACTTAAATTTATTTTGGTGATCCTGGGTGGGGTAAAGAAAAGAATGTATTTGAAAATAACTATTTGAAAATGAAACTCCTTATTAATTTCATGATGGCAGGCTCTTAGGAAGGTGTGATTTCCCATCTGGAAAGTGCCAGAAGAACTGTAAACTCTTCAGGGAGCCACAAATGGTCACTGAAAAGGAAATGGACAAGTGAAGAACAAATGACCCTCTTGTATCAGTACTGTACAGGAAGTAATCCCAGAAACGTGGTGAAAATGACTCATTGAGTTCCACCTGAAAGTCCAACCACTGTCTCTCCTCTCTGAGTCTTTTAGTTGTAAATACTGCTGGCTGTGCAACGTTGGGTACTTTACCTAATATGTCTGAGCCCCAGTTTCCTCAGATGTAAATACGGACGATCACACAGGTTAATTCTAATAAGTAAACGAGAATTTGAGATGCACATAGTAACTGCACAGTATCATACGTGTTGGTTAGCCAACAACAGTGAACACTAACACAGGAAAGACAGTGAGGACACCATCCAGAGGCGTACATGATATTATCTAGACTACAGAAGATCTCTCCTGTTACAAGAAAACGCCTTGGTTCATTAAATCGTCGGGGGCTGTACCTGCTTGGAGGAGGCAGCAGGGAGTGGTGCTATGGAATGTGTGCTGCTTCTCATGTTTAACTGTTTCTTCCTCATTCCTCTGTGTCTCATGCTTACTGTTTAGCTCTTTTTACTAGGACTAAGTTGATGGTTGCACTAAGATAAAGCTTTGTTAACGACATATTAAAAGTGTGTACTGTTTAATTTTTAAAATAACAACAGAGCTCTTCTTTTAAGAGCAGAAAGCTTTCTTTCAAAGAAGTCTCATTGCATTTCAGCTTCTCAAAGGGAATCTGATCTGCTCAAAAGGTCCATGTAACCCCATAAATAAAACTGGCCAAGTCCCTTTGGAGACTCTGGCCTGCGCCTCCCCGATCGCCCCTTCCATGGGCTGCAGGACTCCCAAGTGACAGCAGCTCCAGGGGGCGCTGCTGCTCAGCCTCCTGACTAGCCATCCTTTCTTTCCTTTTTCCCATCTCTCTGACCCATAAAAATCAGAAAGATTCAACCACAGAATTTAATAACAACCATAACAAAAAGCCTAGATCTTAATTGTGCAGGAGGTTAACAGTCATACTGTTGACTTTCCAGTAAGATAAACAGTGCAAACTTGGCAAGTACTAACATATACTCTACCACCACCCCTCATTCCTGAAGGTTATACTCACTCTTGGGACATGAATGACAGGAAGAGATCATCTGAGAGAACGGGGCACCCTAACCTGGTCAGAAGCATTGAAATACCAAAAGAAACTGGAGAGGTTTAGGCCAAGCCTTTTTGTTTTGAGGAATGATAAGCAATTCTGTCTCAGAAGGCTCTTGGGTGCCGGGTGACCAACAGATTACCTTCAAACTCTAAACTGCTGCCTGTTGGTATAAGTCTTTTTCCAGTTCCAGTCTGAAAGGCAACACTAGGGAAATCTGGGTGAGGGTCAGCACAGTAGGAAAGCTGGCTGGCCAACTTTGGAGCCTTGCTGGGTGATCTGCACAGGAACCCATGCGTTTGTAGAGTTGCTTCCCAGGATGTTTCAGGGTAGAAAGGGCATATCCAAGAGATCCCAATTCCAGCAAGATCCCTCAAAAATTTGGAACCAGCACTATGAAGATGGTCATATGAGGTTAAAATAAAAACAAACAAACAAACAAAACAATTGAGGAGGACCTTAATGTTCAATCTAGAGGCTAGGTAACTAACTGTAAGATGGCAAATCGTAGCTACGAAAAATGATGATGTGTGAGAGCTGTGTTTACAAATATGGAAAGATGTGAACAATGAACTCAGTAAAAAGAGAAAACAGGTTGCAGAACAACATGTGTAATCCCATGAACACACACCCATGCACACACATGCTCTGCATGAGGAACTGGCACAGGGAGCCATAGATGTGAGCTACTCATCAGCTATGTGACCAGCTATGTTACTACTATAAAGTAGTAACTTCTTCAAGACCAAATTTCCTCATCTGAAAACTAATAAAGAGGGAGAAGGCAAAGAGGAAAAGGAAGAGGAGGGTAGTTCCTGCTCTTATAGGGTATCAAGAGAATTAAATGAGATATATAAAGGATTTTGAAAACTTGTACTATAACATACATTTAACAATATTGTTACAATTAACTCTGGATAGTGGATTTTACTTTTTTCTTTTTGCTCATTATGCTTTACGAATTTCTACCATAGCAGTATATCATTCCTACAGTTTGTATTTTAGGGGGTAAAAACACAGAGGGACGTAAGAACACTTTGTGGGATGGACAAAAAGAGAACATTACAAAAAAATTGAATATGAAGACTGAAAATTCTCTTCATTTCACACCTATTAAATTCCCTGTCAATAGAAATAGAAGAAAATATCTAACCCCCAGCAAAGGAGCCATTAAAAACATGCCAACTGTGTATTGTTTGTCTTCAAACAGCCCTGAAGGGCAGACACTACTGCTTCGGCTTCAGAGATGGAGAGAGAGGGAGAGGGCCCAAGTGCGGTGTCCCAGCCTCCATAACGGTGTGTGAAGACATGTATTTCACGACCCGGTTCACCCACCAGACTCTTGTAAATACTACAAAATGCCAGTGGAAGATGGACTCTCTGCCACATGATGCACTGCCCTGGACTGAGTTCTGGAGATTCCTGTCCTAGGGTGTCCTCACCTTATGCGGTAAGTCCATGCCGGTTAAAACCTGCACTCTGCGCAACAGCAAAAAGGTGGAAATGACTCCAGTGTCCACCAGCAGGGGAATGATTGAACAAAAAGTGGTGTATATACCCAAAACAAAGGAATGTTATTTAGACAGCAAAGGAATGAAATTCTAACACGTTACAACCCTAGTGAGCCCCAAAAGAGTATGCTAAGAGAAAGAAGCCAGACATTAAAACAAATATTCTGAGTCTACTTTCGTGAAATATCTAGAATAGGCAAATTCATAGAGCTACAGGCAGATGAGAGACTATTGGGGCTCTCAGGGGGAGGTAACGGAGTTATTGCATAATGGTTAGCTTCTGTCTGAGGCAATGAAAAAGCTCTGGAAACAGTGTTAATGGTTGCAAAACATTGTGAATAAGTAATGCCACTGAATGCACACTTCAAATGGTTACAATGGCAAATTTTATGTCATATATATTTTACCACAATTAAAAAAGTAATAAGGTAATACACAGAAAACTGAATTGTATGGTATGTGAATTATATCTCAATAAAGTTGTTTAAGAAAAACGAAACCACATTAGACTCTCTGGCCAGACAGACCTGGCTTTAAACCCCAGATGGGCAGCTTAACAATTATGACCCTGGACACATTTTTAAAACAATCTGGGCCTGATTCCTCATTTGTAAAATGAAGATAATGACTGTACTTTCATAATAGGTTGTTGTGAAGAATAAATGAAATAATGAACATAAAGAGCTCAATGGTGTATCTTAAATGAATAAAAGCTGTGGCTATCATCATCATCATCATCATCATCATCACCACCACCACCACCACCACCGCCACCACCACCATCATTTTCAAACTTCCCATACTTGAAGATTCCCAAAGGCCACACATTACCAACTGACTCCAGGTTTTACCAGATCTCAGAACTAGGTAAGACCTAATGACCCACCATAGTAGGAAAAAAGATTTGGTGTATGTTCTCGCCCCCCACCCAGAGCCCAGCAGGCAGGAGGGCTACTCTTCCGCAACCTACATGCAACATCAGCTTGCCTCTCTTAGCCTCAAATTTCACAGCAAGTAAGAGGGGAGAGAGAAAACACAGGGAGCAAAATCCTGCAGAAGAGACTGAGCACCTCGGACCCTCTGCCCTAAGCAATGTAACATTCTGCACAGTCCATCACTAAACAAGGATTAATATTTTTTAGTACCTTTATGGGTGTTATTATAACTATGGTGGCGATGAAATAAGCAAAAGGACTTCAGACTGTTCTCTCAACCTCTCTTCCATCTGTCTCTTGTCAGGGCCAAACCCACCCAGCTCCTTCATCCTTTCCTCAGAGCAACTCCTCGCTCCGATCTTTCAATCATTTTCTCACGTTGGATTCCCTCCAAGTTTTTCTTTTCTCACACAGTGCTGGGGCCCTGCATGGGATGCAGGGGCTGGGAACAGTCTGGTAAACAGATCATAAAGCCCACAGCACATACACTGTGGGGCTCAGACGGTAAGTTATGGAAAGATTAGGCTGAGGCTCTGGATGCAACCAATGGCTGCGGGCCAATGACTGGGTGACATGATCAGAGTTTACAAATGTCTCACAAAAGGAACAGAAAATCTTTGGAGAGCTGTCCCTGGATCTTTCATGAGAATTCAGGAAAAGACATGAGAAGGAGAAGTTTAGTTCAGACACCTGGAGAGCTGGTGGTTGGGGACAAGGGGAACAAAAGCTCCTCCAGGGTGAGGCTGGGAGCCCTAGAAAAGGCCCCCCAGGGCAGCAGTGGGATTGAGGCTGGGGCTGGGCCTCCATGGTGGGGAGATTCCACACCAGCTCCCAGGGCTGTTCCATCAGCTCATTCCTGTCCCTGCTGCAAACAGAAATGAAGAGCCTGCCTCAGAGTTTACAGTAATTTGTCTCGAGGTTTTGTTGGAAAAGTTATTTTTGCAGCACTCAAGTATCTTTAGATGAGAATTGGGTCCAAAGGGGCAGATGGTGCTGGAAATAAACAGAGGTGGGGGCAGCGCTGGGAAAGTTTCTTAGAAGTCTGTGTCAGAAAAGCAGGCTAACATGCCCTTTTTAGGACGGAGCCCCAGAGCACCATCTGAATCATCACCCCGACACTTTTGGTGACACATTTTCAATCATTTAATATTTTTTAAATGACAAAATGCCCACACAAAGCTGTATCTCCTTCGAAACTCACTGCTGAGATCTTTCTGACAATGTAATTCCCCTTTACAATCTCTAATAGCTCTCAATTTCTTCTGAATCAAAGACAACTCTCCTAACTATACCAAGAATTTCCATTTACTCCTTCCTTCCTTCTTCCCATATTCACTACACACGTTCAATTCACCTTTGGCTGCATAAAATTAGCTGTGATTTCTTAAATTTACTTTTATGGTACTTTGCCATTACCATTTATCCCTCTTATATCCATCCCCCTTCCCCCCACAATCACCGCACTGTTGTCTACGTTTGAGTCCTTTTTCTTCTTCGATCATTCCGCCCACCCCCTAACCCCCCATCTCCGAGCTGCCAGCCTGTTCTGAGTTTGTCTCTATTCTGCTTGTTAGTTCAGTTTGTTCATTAGATTCCATATAGGAGTGAAATCATACGGTATTTGTCTTTCTCTGACTGGCCTATTTCTCTTAGCATAATGTTCTCCACGTCCATCCATGCTGTAGTAGCAAAGGGTAAAATTTTCTTCTTCTTCTTCTTTTTTTTTTTTTTTTTACCTCTAAGCAGTATGCCATTGCCTAAATGTCCCAAAGCTGTTTTATCCTCTCACCTACTGATGGACACTTGGGCTGCTTCTGTAAAGTGGTGATTGTAATTAACACTGCAGTGAACACAAGGATGCTTGTGTTCTTTTGAATTAGTGTTTGGGGTTCCTTTGGATATATTCCCAGAAGTGGGATCACTGGGTCAAAAGGCAGATCCACTTTTAATTTTTTGAGGTATCTCCATAATGTTTCCCACAGTGGCTGCACCAGTCTGCATTCCCATCAACAGTGCAAAAGGGCTCCTCCTCTTTCTCCACATCCTTGCCAGCACTTCTTGTTTGTTGATTTATTGATGAGAGCCATTCTGACAGGTGTGAGATGATATCTCATTGTGATTTTAATTTGCATTTCTCTGATGATTAGTGATATTGAGCATCTTTTCATATGTCTATTGGCCATCTGTATGTCCTCTTTGGAGAAGTGTCCATTCGGGTCCTTTGCCCATTTTTTAATTGTGTTGTGTGTGTGTGTGTGTGTGTTGGTGTTAAGTTCTTTATAAGTTCTGGATATTAACCCCTTATCAGATGCATCTATCAGATGTATTGGCAAATATGCTCTCCCATTCTGTGGGGTGTCTTTTTATTTTGTTGATGGTTTTCTTTGTTGTGCAATGATTTCTTAAACAAAATTATTCTTACCATTGAACTTTAAAACTCATTATTCTTCCTTTTGCCTGGAATGTAATTCACCTAAGTCAAGGAGTAGCCACATAGCTTAGAATGGCTTTCCTAAGGCTGTGTGTTTTTCAAAAGCTTCAGGGCTTCTCATTCTTCAAAGTCACAATATTAACATAAAATAAAGCTAAAAAAATTTTTCTCAGTAGAGTCACTTTGAAGAACTTCTTATAGCTATTACCTTACTGGAAGGTAGTCGGTATCTATGCTATACTAACCTTTATTATCTTCCTGCCTTGATTAGAACAAAAAACATAAGATCTTTGCAGACCATTCTTCAGAAGGAAAGTCATTCTCTACTCCTTTGCTCCTGACGGCTGTTCTATGTCTAAGAAAGCATTCTCTGGAATAGCTCATTCTTTCTGGCTAGCCATTCCCCAAAACCCTAGATTATGAAGGTCTATCACATAAAAGTGGGATTGTACTTGTTCCCTGAGGCCCAGGGAGTAAAAACAAGCCAGTGAGTGGAAGATTCAGGATATACAGATTTTGGCCAGTTAGTATCAGAAATGGAGCAAGAATTAATTTAACAATTATCGTATTTATTAAATACCTACCATGCATCTAACACTATGCATAGCCTAGTTTTATTGCTCAAGAAGCTTACAGACTGTGAGGGAGATGAAGAAGTAACTGGCAATTTCAATACTGGATGACAGGTTTTCTCTCAAGGAGTCAACACAGTTCTACAGAAGCAACCAGCCCAGTAGGACAATTAATCCACCTCTGGACAGTCAGACAGGCTTTCCAGAGGAGGAGACAGTTAAGGTGACTTCTGAAGGACAAACAGCTAATTTGAAAAAGGACTGAATTTACAGCCAGGGAATGGGCACAATGAGCAAAAAGCTCAGAAGCAAAGAGGCCACCTGATGGTTGGCACAGACTCCCAGGAGCTGAGTACTGAGGAGCCTGGTGGCTAGGGATGAGGAGCAGAGGGGGACCATGAAGGGCCTGCATGCTGTGCTAAGGAGGTGAGACTCTCTCCAGAGGGCAGAGCTCTTCTCAGGTCCCTACTGGGATCTGCATCTATTGAGAATACCTTTTCATCAAATGGAGGTCTGTTAAAAACTGCTGCTAATCTGGGATTTAAAAGCATCGAGCATTTTACAATACATCAGTACATTTCACCAAGCGACAAGGGGCTTTTTCACACATTGTGTGAAAAAGAAGGAGAAGTCAGGAGAAGTAGCCAGTACACAGGAAGCCGCAGAGCAACTGGGCAGGGTTGAGAAGGGCCAAGGGAAGGGGTTGTCACAGGAGGAGCTCCGTGTGGGTTGGTCCTGAGAGCAGCACTCACCCTGGCCGGAGGGCCTGTGGCTCATCAAACACCTTCCCCTGTACCAGGATCAACAGACCCAGAGTCCCCTCAAGGAGTTTCCATTCTCCTGGACTAAAACTCCACTCTGACTCAGTTAAAGGAGGAATACAATTCCTTACAGAAACTGGAATAAAATGCTCTTGTGGTTCCACTTGATCACGTTAAGGAACTTCATGTTTCCCAAGTATAAAGTCTCACATTTTTATCTGATGGTTTGGATTATGGCTCCAGAATTTTAGATGACTTCAGAGAGGAAGCCAGTAAACTTTGAAAGGACATCATTTACATTTGTTTGCCATATCGGGTAGCACTTAAAATATATAAGTAGGAAGATGGGGGGAAGAATAACAAAGATTTCTAAAATTTCCACAGGATTACTTTAAGTTCTTTTTATTTTGGTGGGGGGAGGGTCAAGTGGAAAAAAGGCTATATGAGTTAAAACACTTTTTAAAAGAATCGCAGTTTCCTGTTTGCCCACCTCTTTTGGCATTTTGTAAGATCAGAGTTTGGGTCTTGGGAGAGGCCAATAAATTTAAGACTTTTAAAAGTTCACTTGGATTTAAACTTGAAGTAGGATACTGCTAAATGCTAAATTTAGCTTCTATGCAAAATTACTACATTCAAAACTTAGCTTAACCTTTGAGAAGTATTTGCCAAAAGTAAAATTAAATTGCTATTTTAGGAAGAGAGTTTAAATGAAATAAACTTGAGAAATGTTCATTATATAATAAAGTGGCTTCTAAAATACCTTTGAATGACAAGGTTTATCAACCACATCTAGATTAAATTTCTTCATAAATATATCCACCAATAAATTAGGAGAGAGGTGCTAGGAAAAATGGCATGTTTAGGAGAAACGATGGAATAAACTTGGAACGGTCGCACAGGATTCAAGCTCTGGTATTTTTTACAGAGTTAATAGTCTTTAAAGAAGGTAGGAAAAGTCCTACAAAAAAGTAGTCTCTCTGGCAAAGTTTGAAAATAAGATTCTAAAGCCACTGATGTTTGGTCAAATATATATTTTGAAAAATACATAGGGTCAGGTAATAATAATAGACTTAGGTAATGATAATCAATGGCTGTATAAATTATAAGCATGAGAACATTAAAATGAGAGGAAAGGCCCTGGCTGGTGTGGATCAGTGGATTGAGTGCCGGTCTGCAAACCAAAAGGTTGGTTCCATTCCAGTCAGGGCACATGCCTGCGTTGTAAGCCAGGTCCCTAGCTGGGGGTGTGCAAGAGGCAACCAATCAATGTTTCTCTCACACATGGATCGATGAGTCTCTTTCTTTCTTCCCTCCCTCCCCCTTTCTCTGAAATAAATAAAATCTTTAAGAAAAAATGAGAGGAGAAAGTGGGGAATGTTGTAAAAAATCACTTCTATCTCTAACTTTCCTATGTTAATTGTTCAGTTCCTTTCCTTTCTTAAAATTTTATTTATTTATTTTTAGAGAGGGGAAGGGAGGGAGAAAGAGAAGGAGAGAAACACAATGTGTGAGAGAAACGTAGATCATTTGCCTCTTGTAGGCCCTCAACTAGAGACTTAGCCCACAACCCAGGTATGTGCACTGACTGGGAATTGAACCTGCAGCCTCTTGGGCTCACAGGCCAGTGCTCAATCTGCTGAGCCACATCAGCTAGAGCCACTTCTTCCCTTTTAATCTCTTGTACCTTGCACTTTTTTCTTTCTTACTTTCTATCTTTACTCCTAGATGAAGATAAGCAATTACTTGGGGCTGCTGTAAAAGAATAGAAGGAAGCTAGCATGGTATATAAGATTAAGGCAAGACTCATATATTAAACTCTAGGTATTGTACTGTGCGATACTGGGGAAACCTATGATTATTCTCAGGCCTCAGACACCTCATCTATGAAATGTGAATATTAAAATTTGAGTTTTCTGAGACATGGCTGTTGGTTATGTAAATGGATATAATCTTTATATAGGGCTATTTGGTAAATACATAAAATGTCCTTTAAATTTCATGAAATGCATTCAAATAACTACGACAAATAAACAACTAAATATAAAAGGGAACGGGCAATGAACTAGCAGATCTAGGTAAAGAGAATCAATCAATGGCTGTTGACATCACCAAAGAAGAGAGAGCTCAGCACTCTGTGCGCCCCGAGGGAAGCGTATGCTGCCAGTATATTCTTGCCCTCATCCCCAATCCTAACTTGAATGTAATCAAGACTTTACAACTAACTACTAATTTACAGAAAATTAAAAATCAAGAATACGCGAAAAACCACAGATGCAACAGACAACAACCACACTACAGGAAATTAGAGGACAAACAATCTGGGTCCCTTAACAAATATACTGCAGGAAAAAATGATAGAATAGATGAAACACAGAGATTAATTACTACATTAAAAGAGATTTAGATGGAATAGATGTGAATCTTGACTGATTCAAATGGTTTTTTAAAAATTATGCTAAAAAGCTCTCCACTTTTGTGCCTTGGCCAGGTGGCACAGCTGATTGGAGTGTCATCCCACACACCAAAAATTTTGTGGGTTCGATTCTGGTTGAGGCACATGCAGAGGCAACCGATCAATGTTTCTTTATCTCTAAAATCAATAAACATATCCTTAGATGAAGATTAAAAAAAAAAAAACCTCTCTGCTTTTGTGTTTGAAATTTTCCATAATAAAAAGTTAAAAATAAAAAATTAGATCACCATTAAAGATGACAACACTGAAAGCAAGATAACAATCAACTTGTAAATATAAACTCTCTTTTTTCTTGTCTACCCTATTGGTTACTGATTATTCTCCTACTTACCAGAAAGTAACATGCCAAGAGACAGTTGTATCATAATTTGTCTATATTAAGTATAATGCAATTTATGGACTGTGTGAGAGTCTGGGAGTCAAGAAAAGACAGAAGTACTTCTAGAGGAACTGCATTCCGAATGACTATCCAAATGAAGCTGTATTTAAGCCTAGAGTTTGAAGTCTTCCTGCCTCAGTGATACCATTTGCAATGTGCCATTCTATAGCGCTTAAAATATTTCAAAACACATCCCACTCCCACCACAGCTCAGTGAGGTCAAGCACAACAGGGAGTTCACCATTATATTAAAGAGAAACTACCAGCTGTGAGGGATGCTCATATGATCAATTTTGAGGGACAGGAGAAAAGAAAACAACTGCCAGCTTCTCCTTCCAAATGATGAAGAAATTGTGCGCTGAAAATTAACCACACCAGTCAAGAGAGCACTGTTCTTACACAGACCTGTCAGCGAGGAAAATGAGAAACAGACAAGTGGAAAAATACCACTCTCAAATTAAATGGCCAATGAAAATATGAAAAGAAATTAACTTTGTTAAAAAACCATTAATCCCATGTCATTTTTACCTATCAGACAGAATGAATTAGTTTATATAGGATGATATATCCAGTAGAGGGGGAAGAGACAGGGAAATCGACATTTTCATTCCAAAGTGCCTACTAAGTTTCCATCTTTGTGCCAGGCACTGTACTTGTTGATGGAATCCATCTACTCTTTACAAACACAAGATGAATAAGACAAGGTCAGCCTCAGACCTCTGTCGCGTCTTTTGGAGAAAAAGTTACTGAACCCAAAAACATCAGAAAGAAATGACAGATCCATACTGTCTTGATTCTAGAAAGCCACTAAATTTTCAATAGTATTAAAGAGAGTGCAAAGAAACATCCACGAGGCTTATTCAACACAGAGAAAATGTCAAACAAACGCACCCATATCACTGAGTATCTTGCCGTCTACACATTCCATTTCAGGGACCAAGGTCAGATGTTCAAACAAGCACAGGAGACAAGTTCCAGGAATACTCCATCAATGGCACACTGCTACAAAGCTCACATTCCACACTAATCCAAATATTTAACTTTCTGCCCCCTGAGCTTATTTTAAAGCATCTATTCAATATCATTGCACAGTCTGTTTTATGTTTATTTTATGTGCATATTTCAAAGACACTCTTTTTATGAGATAAATTTCATTTCCTTTTGATGAACATTCTGGCTGTTACATGTCCCACCTTTCCAACTTTTTGCTTAATTTCACTGAGGAAAACTACTGGACACATAGAAGTATTTCTCATTACTCTTCTGCTCAAATATTCTTAAGAGTAAGAAGAAAATAACCAATCCTATGTATCCATTAATAATCCCAGTGTTCTACTCAGCTGTAATTAAGGCATCTGAATAATTTTTTTAAACCAATCTATTTCTTTCTAAAATCCTTAGCCTCTCAGCAAGACTGCAGAAGTGGCCTTTTCTGTGAATAAAAAAGGAGCTTTGACCAGATATATAACCAAAGAAATTCGTTAAATCCAATGATGACAGGTCCCACTGAGCACTCAGGGACACACACGGACAAAGACATACTACACCAGTCCTGCACCTCAAGGCCACAAAACCCCAGCATTCCCCCAAATAAGGGGCATTCTAAAACTCTGCCCACTGAGGCACCCCTGGAATTTCCTTCTATCAAAAAATGCTGCCCCTTCCGTCTTCAGGATTCAGAAAGAGTAATGACTTCAATACACTGAAATACCTTGAAAATATAAAAACACAAATTCATTGGGAAAGCAAAGGGGGGCAAAAAGCAATGAACAAAAACCCCACAAAACAGTGACCTCTAATGCAGATAATCAAGAACCAAACCCTTATGCTCAAAAATGGCAATGAAAGGGAAAGGACTATGTGTTAATTTGGGGGGAGGATGAAACTAACCATACTATTTCAGGGTAAACAGAATTAGGAAAATCACCATTTTTCAACCCCAGTCAAGTAGTCATACCTTGGTAGTTCTGGGTTTCAGGACTCGTCAAACCCTGTACTCATTGCATTTTGAAGAGAAAAAACATGTTTCAGCACTCGGCACTTGCTTGGGACTCATTGCACTTGCTAGAACTTATGTCTGAGTTGTTTTCGGTACTCAGCAGTTTCGGCACTCCTAAGGAGTTCCAGAATGAATTAACGGTGAGTACTGAAGTACCACTGTAACAAGATAAAGATCAACAGACAAAACCATGAAAATGAAGGTACTTTAAAATGGAGGCATCGTGCCATTACTACTGAATGCACAAGCCCATCCTGGCATCACCAAACTTAGAATAACCCAGACACTAGTCATCTCGTAAGGCAGGGTGCCACCAGAGGCGAACAGCACCACCTAGGATACATTCTTGCCAAAACAGGTAAACCTGAATTTAAAAAACTTTCAAATCTAATTAAGCCTTGTAATGTACAGTAAATAGAGGGGATGCAGGAACAAGTGAAAGCAGCAAACAGAAAAACCCAGAAGGTTTTGTTCCCAGGAAGGCTGAAACTTTTTCCCAACAGAACAATGGTAGGAAAAAAGGGAGAGTTGGGGAAAGGCAACTGCTCTGAATTAAAAGGCACTTAAGAGACCTAACTATATCAACGTCATATGAACACTCAACTGTAAAAAGACTAAGGAGGAGGAGAAAGCAGGAAGGAATTTAAAAAGTGGGTTGTGGTGAAATCTTGATAACTGTTAAGTATAAATGATGGTTTTTTGGGGGCTGATTGTACTAGTCTCTCCAGGCTTTGGTATGTTTGGGGGAAAAAAAAAAAAAAAAAAAAAAGAGGGAGACACACTCAACCCTAAGCAGAAATAAAACTTCGACACCAGTATCTTCTGTATCCTGACTAAAAAACAAGTTTCTTTGTCCTAAGCTGCAAATGATTCAAGTTAGCTAGGGAATGTTTTCATCAGCGTTATGTTATGCAAACATGCCCCCCCCTCCTGTCAGCAGGTAAATGAGACTCTTTTAAAAATACATTTTATTGATTATGCTATTACAGTTGTCCCATTTCTCCCCTAATGAGACTTTTTAATAAAGGCTTTCTTCCAACTAAAATCAGGCTTCCGGGTGTGGGACAGTATGCAGGCAAAACCATCAGAGAATCTTTCTCTGCTCATCAGGGAGAGAGAGGGAAAAAAAATAGTATTCCACTTCTCTCTGCACCCATTTCCCCATCTGTCAAATGAAGACAATAATGCTTTGCACAGTTGTCATTAGGGGTCACCACTAATGTATGTGTGTTTGTGCCTGTATTTGGCACATGGTAGTGGCTCAATTAAACAACAGGTGGTTCTTCTTCTTTTTTTTTTTTAAAGAAATCACATTCCTACCCCATTGCCTACAATGGCCAGGAACCCTACCACAACCAGGTGGGCGTGGGCGACTCAGTGAAATCCCAGCCCAGCCACCACATTTGCTGCAGCTGGTGAGACCAGGAGCAGGGAGTCTGGCTAACCTGTGCCCCAAATTCTGATCGATACAATCTGTGAAATAATAAATATTTGTCACCTTAATAACCATCCTTTCCAAATCCATATTCCCTCATCAGTTTGCTTATTTCATGTGACTAAAGCAGTGCACTGCTGAGATGCAGCCTGTGATGGAGTGAAAAATCTGCAACGGTTTCTTCCTGTTCACAGAAAAAAACCTGCCACCTGGTCCCTAGGGATTTCCCACCTTTGGTCCATTATCCCTGTTCAGTGCTGTCACCCTCTGTTCCTTCTGGGCACCTCCTCAGTCTCACCAGATCACCAGCAGCTCTTCTGCGATTCCCTCTTTCCTACACTTCAGTTTTGATCTTCATGTCAGCCAGTCCTGTGGTCTGTAGATCCTTTTGCACATTCTTGGCTTTCTGACATCCTTCACATCTTCAGCTACTAGGTCCACAGACCTCCAAGAGATCTTTTCCCATTCTCTCCATAATTACCAGCTTCATCATTATCTGTACCTTCGATTTAGCACTTTCCCTGCCTTCCGTAACAGTCATTTGTAGGCCTGCTTCCCTACTAAAGAGTATACACCGCAAGAACAGAACTGTACCCTTATTCAGCTTCTTATCGCTCACTTCCCCTCAAATGTTCAATAAACTCAAGAGAGAAAATTAGAACAGGAAGTCACCATAATATCCTGTGCAGGGCTGTTAATGTTTGACCAGCTTGATCTCCCTGACCTGAGAAATATTTAATTAAAAGACAGAAAGACACTCCTCCATGCTCAGCCACTAATTAGACCATTTTGTTCAAACAGAGACACTTCTTCTGGTCCCAGTTCCATCATTTCTCTAAAACCGTAGAGGCTGCACAAATTGCGGAATAAAAAGGAGGGTAAACAACCTGCATTTGCACTGGATATATTGCACTTCAAACCTGAGATTTTCACTTTTAAATCTCTAATCAACCACTACTTCTGTTAGTCTTTTCCCTAAGAAAAAGAACCTTGATTACATATAAGGTATAAGGCAGCTACATATTGACAGATGTGCAAAAGTGAGGCCAAGAGCTGGGAATGAAATCAGATTATCAGTCAATCAGAGCAGCATGTAATGGATAACCTCATTCACACAAATATCAGTATGTGCATATTTGTATGGCTGGTCATCACAACTGCTAAAATACTTGCCTATGGGTAGGTGAGATAATTTTCTAAATATATTGATACTATGTTAAATAAAAATAGTAGTCATATTAAAAAACAAATGAAAGAGAAAAACTACACATGTATATTTTAAAGACTATGTTAAAATGCCTTAGACCTTTGTATTTAAAAGAAAAACAAAGGACTACAATAGAATTTAACAGTACATATCTTTAGGCTTAGGACCTTAAAAAAGTATTATTTTCCACCCCCTTGTCTGTCTTTTCCAAGTTTCTTGAAAGGAGCTTCTTACAGCTAGTACCAGGGGTATGATGGCGTGGCCGGGGAGGATCAAGCATTTGTGAAAGGTCCCCTTGTCCAGGTACATTTCCCCAAGGAGGTTCTCAGAATGAATGGGTGGCAAATTATTCAGCTCTGCAAACCACCCTACATGCAGTTATTCCCAGGCTGTTCCCCAGAATATAAGTGGTATGAGTGGATCCCTTCATCAAAGGTGAGGCCAGCACATGAGCCAGCAGGGCTCCGGGCACTGGAGGGGCCCTGTTTTTCTCCAGTCTAGCTCTGAATGGCTGTAGCTGCTGTGGCCAAACTAAATCACCTGCCCCAATCTGTGGTAACCATCTTTCTGGTAACTGCAGATCTACATACCAACTCTATTCAACCAGGAACAAATGTTTAAGAACATTGGGTTTTGAACTTTAGTTTCAATATCCCTCTATGCTAATAAAACCATTGAAGACATCAAAAACTTTTTGGTTGTGTAGGTAACATCAATTGATATTTACCATATTAAACATTAAAACAAAAAAATAAATAAAAATACATTTAATTAATTAAAAAGCAAACCTACCACATACTAAAATAAATAGGATATGCTTTTATGAACAGCTACATAGTCTAAAACGAACAAGGAAAACCATTAGTTTTACATTTTGGCAAACTTCAGAAGTCCCCCTTTATCCATGTTTTCACCTTCTGCAGTTTCAGCTGCCCACAGTCAACCATGGCCCAAAAAATACCAAGTGAAAAATGCAAGACATGAACAATTCGTAAGTTTTAAACTGCATGCCAGTCTGAGCACCTGGTAGGCATTGTACCATCTCACATCATCACAAGGGTGAGTAGAGTACAGTAAGATATGTTGAGAGAAAGAGACCACATTCACAGTAACTCTTATTATAGTATAATTGTTATAATTATTACATTTCACCACTGCTTGTTGTTAATGTTGCAGTGATTAATTTATAAATTAAACTTTATAGTAGGGGCGTGTGCGTGTCTGCGTGAATGCAGCGTATATATCAGGTTCGGTGCTATCTGCAGTTTCAGACATCCACTGAAGGTCTTAAAACGTACCCCTGTGGGTAAGGGGGGACTACTGCAACTGGTTTAACAGAAGACAATCGGATTCTCCTTTCCACTTCTAATTCAATCTATTGCAATGTATTGTTATCGGTTGCATTGCATGAAATAAAAAAAAAAAAATGTCCTCAGAGATATATAGCTTGTGAAGGAAGGAGTATTTTAATCTTTTATAAATAATTGTGGCTATTCATTTTTATGTTATACCAAAAGATTTGTTGCAGTGTGGAATCTGAAACTTTATCAATGAACTAATCATCACATTAAACTCCACTTTATAATTTTCAATGGCTCTTTTACCCACACAGGTTTTATAACGCAAAGCATTGGTACTTCGGAAAATATTGGTTCCCTGAATTAGTGATCTTCCAAATGTCAAGTCAGCTTTCATTCAATTAAAAATTATTTATATTGACACCAATCTTATCAGAAAATTCTGTAAATGTCAGAAGGCTGTGAAATTCAGTTTTTGAAAAATCTAATTTGTGCCTTAGAACCAATTTTATTATTGCAACAAATACGGTTGTTTTTCTTGACGTCACACGTGCTCATTTAATTAGTTTTTGAGAAAATGTCTGCCCAACACACAAGTCTGAATGACTGGTCTGCCTCTCAGTTATTCTGTAAGTAAAACTGGCAGTTGTGCAGAAAGCAGCTAGTTCAGCTTGCAATGAACTGCAAATGAGCTTTATGTGTACTCCTTATTTTGTCAAAAAAAGAATGACAAAATGACTTGTATCAAGAACTGAGAGGAAATAAAATGGGTAATTCTCACTTCTTCATCAACAAAACTCTTTGGCGAACCCAGGTTTGGTAAAAGTGCAGGGTGCGAAGAATACAGTGCTGACAAGCACAGCATGGTGCTACTGCCTCAGCACGTGTGAGGTACCAGTAGTTGTGCCCACCTTGCACCCTGAGAAAAACAACCGTTCTCCTGAAAACAGTTTAGACCTGGCAGACTCCCTGAAAGGGGATTGGAGACCAACCAGGGGTTGGCAGACAAATACTCTGAAAATTGCCGTACAAGAAAAAGCACCTCTTTATTTGGGGAAGAAGTGCCTTCCTTTTAATGGGCAGGTGAGGAGAACACATGGCGTTAAAAGAAGTCTATGGTTTCATCTGGATTGTCCCAATAAGTTAACTCCCTTTATTCCTTCATTTCTCTGCAGAGGTTAATGAAGAATTCGAGTTTACAAAACACTAAAGTTGGGACCGTAATTTGCATTACAAAAGAAGGCTGTGATTTGACTTTCTGAGTTCTTAAGGGATTTATTTATAGCGGGTCAATGATTAGATAAACAAGAAACAGAAATTGAAAGCAAAATGTTAATAGCCATTGCTAACTAAAGATATGCTATTATTCATTAAATCATAATGTAAAAAGTGGATCAGAGTAGCTAATCTACATGGTGTTGCAATAACTTGCTTACCACTTCAAACAAGATACGTCCATATGAAAACCATTTTACCAAATTTGTTCTCTAACATTACCTTAATATTATTGTTAAATTATTAAAGATTATTTAACTTTATACACATTAAGCAAAAACTAGGAATGTGTGCAGTTGAAGACAGAGGTTAACGTAGGCCTGTAAACACTGGTGTGGCTCAGTAAATGTTTGATCCTTTTTCAAAAGGAAAACAATATTTTACTTTGTCAGAGTGGGACATATATGGACATAAACATTAGTCTAGGTTTCTGGTCTTTAAGAGTATTTTGCCGTCCTGATTGACTGCAGTTTTGTTTCATGTTTTTATTTCTCAGATTGTCCAGGGGCCTAAGCACCTCATACATACCCTGAATGGCAACTGTGTGTGTGTGTCCTGACTCCTGACAGTGGCCTTTTCTCTGTGAGCTGACCAGGGGGCCCACAAATGCCTGGCTGTGCTGTGGGACAGAAGTGGGGCAGGCTAGAGCACGTTCACTGAGTTACTCAATCATCATGAAGATACACAGAATGAAAATCATTGGCATGTTTCTGTGAACACCACTTCTGGTAGCTTCAAACTGCTGCACACAAGGACAGAACCCCCACAGGCTCCCCCACTGTGGAGCTGTACCAGCTGTCAAGCTCAGCCCCCGAAGTTTGGTGTACTTGGCTACTCTACTCCAGCTGCCTCAGGTCTCCTACAGTGTCTATCGCCTGTCCTCTTTCCTTTACTACTTCCCAGTGCCTCTGACTGCTCAGCATCCCTATTACCATCTTTCTCCAGAACTTCCTTTTTATGCTTTGGGCTCCCCTCCCATCCAGGGTCAGTATTGGATAAGTGGGAAATTCCAGTGTTACAGCAGGAAAACTAGGAAGTGTCTGATTATTCACCAAAGGGTTATGTGCTCACAAGGCATTTAAAAGATTCCATTTAATAAAGCATGCTTTTGCTTTTTGAGGTGGGGAGGGGTACAATTTAGGGGGAAAGAGTGGGTAGGAAGGACAACTTAACTTTAAAATTCATTGCTCTGCTGGTATCAGACTATGCATCAGAATATGCATCAGAATCACCCAAAAAGCTTTTAAAAATATAGAGATTAAGTCCCAGACCCACAGAATCAGAATCCCTGGCATTGGATTACAGGGATCTAAATCACTTACTGCAAAGTTCTAGAGAACTTCTGACATTTGCCCCATAAAATGTGAATTGAAAGGGAAGGATCTATCGAATCTGAATAAAGGCTACCTCTACCCTTAAGAGCACTATTGTAATACAGTATGCTACAAACAGCTTAAGCAGATCAAGAACATTTATTCAGTTAAATTTCATATGTACTGGGACAAAACCTAATAAACTTGACACTTTTAAAATATGGGTATTTTATCATATCCCAATCATACATCAATAACACTGTAAATTTTTAAAGTTCCAAATGAAAAAACATAAAATATGTGGCATCTTTACAGAAATTTCTCATGTATTTCTAGGTGCTAGAAGCTGAGTAAACAAAGACAGAAAACTATAAGCTTTCACAACTATGAGGGACAAAAGGCACATAAACATACACTTTCTTTTTTTTAAATTATATTTTATTGATTATGCTATTACAGTTGTCCCATTTTCCCCCCTTCATTACCCTCCACCCTGCACACCCCTCCCACCCACATTCCCCCCTTTAGTTCATGCCCATGTGTCATAAGTTCTTTAGCTTCTACATTTCCCACACTACTCTTGCCCTCCCCCTGTCTATTTTCTACCTACCATCT